>JAVVLW010003150.1:0-11000 GCA_034401795.1 Chaetoderma sp. LZ-2023a | reverse complement strand
TCGCGACTGTCTCTCGTTCCGATCTGGACTCCGAATCCGAGAGATCCAGATCAGAGGTTGTGTATCGAGGAGGAGATAACTTCCCTCATACAAAAAGGAGCTATTCAGCCGCACAAAGGTGTCCAGGCTTCTATTCAACCGTGTTCTTAGTAACAAAAAACACCGGAGGGTGGAGACCAATTCTCAACCTCAAGCCATTGAACAAGTTCATAGAGACGCCCAGTTTCAAGATGGAGACTGTGCGCTCGGTGTTGGCGGGGTTAGAGAGGGGAATGTGGACAGCGTCGATAGATTTTAAGGATGCTTATTTCCACATCCCCATAGCCAGGAGTTTCCGTCGCTTCCTGAGATTTGCATTCCAGGGCAGACAGTGGGAATTCAGGGTGTTACCCTTCGGAATTTCCACGGCTCCTCGGGTTTTCACCCGTGTGGTTCTTCTGCAGGAGAAGCATAGCAGTCCACACGTACATAGACGACTGGCTGTTAAAAGCACACACCCAGGAAAGTTTATCGGCCAATCTGGAGATTGTTTTGAAGACTCTCACAGACTTGGGCTGGATATTCAATTTCCAAAAATCAGAGCTGACTCCATCCCAGAAGTTTGTTTACCTGGGGATGTTCTTCGATCTAGAGACAGGATATGTTTATCCTACTCAGGAGAGAGTTCAGAAACTCATCTCAGTAATTCAGTCAGTGTGCGACAGTCGTCATGTCCTGGCACGGGTTTACTTGAGAATGCTGGGGTTGATGGTTTCATTGGAACCAGTCATTCCTCAGGCCGCCTTACGCAGGCGGCTGATCCAGTTATTTCTCATGACACAATGGACCCAGAGTACAGGTTCGCTGGACTCGAACGTGTCAGTGTTGACGCCTCTGATTCACCACCTGCAATGGTGGTTGAACACGGAGAATCTCTTGGTGGGGGTTATGCTAACCCCTCCCCACCCTCAGGTGACTGTGTATACAGATGCATCGATGGAGGGGTGGGGGGCTTGCCTGGAGGAATCCACAATATCGGGGCTTTGGACTCTGGAACAGTCAAAAGAACATATCAATCTACTCGAGCTAAGAGCAGTAGTCCTGGGCCTGGAACATTTCTTACAGAAAGTTCAGGGCAAGATTGTTCTTATTCGTTCAGACAACTCAACAGTTGTGACTTACATAAACCGCCAGGGCGGAACGAAGTCGCCCAGTCTCTGTATGATGACATGGAGACTGCTTTGTTGGTGCCTGGATCACAGGATTACCTTGAAAGCAGTTCATATTCCGGGATGGTTGAATCTGCTAGCAGACTCATTGAGCCGAAGGATGAGTGTTTTACCGACGGAATGGCAACTAAATCAATGTGTGGCGGATCGTCTGTTCGACCATTGGGGGAAACCCAACATCGATTTGTTCGCAACGAAGAAGAATGCGAAGATGACGACGTACGTCTCTCCGATTCCAGATCCAAGCGCTTTCGCAACAGATGCGTTAGCTATCAGCTGGGGGAGAATGTATGCATACGCATTCCCTCCAGCAATCCTGATTCCAAAAATTCTTCAGAAAATCAGACAGGAGGAATGCCAAGTGCTTCTGATCGCCCCGGATTGGCCAAGCCGATCATGGTATACGGATCTGCTGGACCTTCTGGTCTGCAATCCGGTTCCTCTACCTCTGATGGACGACATTATCTTCCAGGGCAAGGCCCTTCACAACAATCCGTCAATGTTCAGATTGACTGCGTGGATGTTGTCAAGGAATCTAGAATTAAGGAGGGCTTTTCTGAGCAAGCAGCCATGTTTATGGCCAAAGCCAGGAGGGGGTCAACCTCCAGAGCATATAATTATAAAATCAACAGATTTGCAGAGTGGTGCTCAAAAAGATGTATTAATCCAATGCATTCATCTATTCAGGTAGTAGCTGATTTCCTCTGTCACCTGTATGATGCCTATAGCCTCAAGCCTAACTCTATTGCTGGTTATAAGTCAGCTTTAATGACTGTTATTCCTTGCTTGGCTAAGAGGGGAAGTGATGAAGTAAGTACATTAAATGTATTAATTAAAGGCATGGGCAATCTAAGACCAAGGAATCCCCCAGTGATTCCGTCTTGGAGTTTATCGCTAGTGCTTCAAGTACTAGGAGATAAGCCTTTTGACCCACTTAGTTCCATTTCTATGAAAATGTTAACTCTTAAAACTGTATTTTTAATTGCTGCGGCCTCGGCTAGGCGTAGGAGTGAGATTCATGCCTTATCAGCCGAGGATGACCGTTTTGTGGTTACAGGGGAAGGCCTTAAGTTACTACCTAGGATTAATTTCTTAGCTTAAAATCAGTCTTTGAAATATCCAGGTCAACCTATTTTTTTGCCTGCTTTAACTAGATATGATCCTAATTCTAAAGCATGGTGTCCCGTTCGGGCGCTACTTCGGTACAAACAGCGTACTTCGGAGTGGCGGACCGATCAGTCAGCGTTGTGGTTGTCATATACTGAACCCCATGGCAGGGCGTCTAAGGACACCATTTCCAGGTGGATTGTAGAGTGTATCCAATTTTGTCACAAATCCGCCACTGGTAAGCAGGTTGACAGAGCCAAGGCTCACAGTGTCCGCGGCGTATTGACTTCCACTGCCCTATTTAATGGGGTCCCTGTGGATGACATTATGTCCGTGGCTCAGTGGCACTGTGAGTCAAGTTTTACAGACCATTATCTCCGTGACACCTCGAATCCTCTCGCCTTGTCGATTTTGAAAAAATAATCGCTTATATGTTTTTGAGGAGGGTTTCCTCATTGCTTATATACTTCACAATTAATCAATGGAAACATCCACTTTTTGGGACTGCATCGGTCTTCTCCACTGGGAAGAGGATGACAGCTGCCAAGTTCAACAAGGTCAGTCTTGTTCATGTGTTGTTCATTGTTGATTGTATTGTCACGTTACCTGTTTTTATTAAAATGGTGATGGTTTGTGTTTTGATGTGGTTCATCATTGAGAGTATACGAAAATGGAGCCTTTTCGTCTGTCCTATAGTACATGGCACTGGTACCTATAGAGCGTATAGGACATTGAGGTCATTCTAGTCTTCCTCCCAGGAAGGAGGAGGGGGGGGGGGGAGCGCATATGACATTCGGTCATCTCATCCATCGGTTGGTGTTAGCCGATGTTCATCAAATCCTGACTGTGTTTTCACACAGTTTCAGACGTTTAAGTGCCTTGAACGCATGAAAGCGCATAGGGAAGAGCTGGTCTTTTGACCTCGCCTCCCTCCCGCCGAATTCCCTGTCGAATTCTGGCAATATCAAAAGTATTAGGGAGGTAAGTATACTCTTGATGTGAAATAAACGAAATCTAGGATTTCTTTTTTCAAGAGAGAGTTGATACTTACCTCCCTAGATACGGACCCGGCCTCTCCACCCCACAGAGGCTCGGTCTTCAGGCTCTTATTAGTTGCATGTGTGTCAGCCAATAAATTAGTCAGAGGAAGTAGTAGTCGGCGCATGCGCGGTGGTGGGGCTGGCATCCGCCGGACAACCCTCTGTCTACATGCCCAGTAGGGGCACCTAACTGTTTTTAATCTGAGTGTTTATTGAGTGAACGCCAATATTTAGCAATATCAAAAGTATTAGGGAGGTAAGTATCAACTCTCTCGTGAAAAAAGAAATCCTAGATTTCGTTTATTTACTCACCTGGGGGTCTCTTTCGTCCTCTCTCATGGGAAGTTAGCCTCCATCCATTCCAAATGTTCAAACACTGATATTCACTATTCAATCTCTCGTGGTAGGCAAATTAGTGTCAGCTGGGTCCTTACAGAATAGTAGACCTCATGGTTCCAGTGGAGAAGGTGATGCCATGGGTTCCTTTGATGAGAACACCTTTCCAGTTTTATCTTAAGGCCCAATGGAATCAATCTCTAGATTCTCTGATTCATCGGATCCTCATCAAGTTTCTATCATGGTTCCTTGCCAGTTTTGATTAGATAGTCAATTCCTTTTGTTAGGGTTTCCTCCCCATCCTTCAACTCTTCAAGCTATCTTTTTCACAGATACATCTCTGGAAGGATGAGGAGTCTTTTGGAATTCCATGAAGATTCAGGAAAATGGTTCCTCCTAGAATCTTCTTACCACGTCAATCTTTTAGAACTGTGGACTGTTTCATTCCCTAGCTTGTTGGGAACCCATGATTCTCAGTATGTCAATCCTCATCGGGTCAGTCAATTTCACAGTAGTCTTGTTCATCTATCATCAAAGGGGGAGTGGGGGTGTGTGTGGGCAATGCAGGCCGGTTTCCCTGGGTTGAGAGATCATGATCATTCTCTACTGGTGCAGGTCTCGCTACATTTCTTGCAAGCATTTTATTCCCAGGCAAACTGATTTTCTGGCTGACCCAGTATCTCGCCCTTCAAAGATACCAGAAATAGAGTGGGAATTGTAAGAGGCTGTAGTCCAGTCATTTTTCCTCAGTTCCTCTCGCCTCCATATAGATCTGTCTGCTTCTCTCAAGAACAGAAAAGATATCCACTTTCATTTCTCCTTTCCCAGAATCTCTGTCTCTCAGTAGTCTCTCTAACTCAATCTTGGGACATCATATTCTCCTACGCTTTTTCCCCCTACGATTCTCATTCCTCTGGATCTCAGAATGATCAGGCAACATCCCTGCATAGTCCTGTTATTAGCCCATTTTTGCTGACTAGATCCTGGTTTCCGGTTCTCCTAGACCTTGTAGATTTCCCTCTGCTACTCCCTGTCTCCCACGATCCATTTTCCCAGAACATAGGCAGGATTCTCCATCAGAACCCGGAAATATTTCACCTGTCAGTCTGGAAACTGTCGAGTTGCCCTCGCCTTCATCAATCGTTTCAGTCAGATCTCAAGAACTATTGAAAAAATTTCTCAGATCTTCCACTCGAGACATCTATAAAGCTAGATTTGAATTTTTCAAAGAATGGTGTGCAGACCATTTATCTTACCTTCTGAGGCCTTTGTAGCTCAGGTCACTGAGTTTCTGTTCTTCCTCTTTGATCAGAGGAAGAATTCAGTTAATATTATTAGATCCTATCTTTTTGGTCTGAATTCCTTCGTCGAGTGTCTAGTCAATCATTCAGTCCAAATTCAGAAACATTTCGCTATCTCAGTAAAAGTTTGGGTACTTCTCGTCCTCCGTTTAAGAGACACATTCCTTCCTGGAACCATTAGTTTATATCACAGGTTCTAGCGGGGATACATTTCAAAACTTGGGTTTCTGTGTGCTTGATACATCTTATACTAGAAACAGTTTCTTCTAGCAGTAGCATCAGCTATCCATGGCTCTGAAATCCATGCTCTTTCAGCTGAATTAGTTAGATTTCAAGTTACGGGTCATAGCCTTATTCCCTATCCTAGGGCAGAATTCTTGTTCAAGACTCAGTTTAACTCTTGGGTCAACCGTTGATAATTCATAGACTTTCTTCTTTGTTGCCAGATGATTCTGTACGGTTCCCGGTCAAGCCCCTTAATATGTATAAACGTCGTACTGATTCTAAACGATTCGACATTAGACATCTTTGGGTTACATTTGCAGACGGTCTAAATCGTCCTGTCTCCTTAATCACTATTTCCCGTTGGATCGTGGATACTATTAAAATTCGCTATGAATTGGCTTCTCCTGGAGATAATCCTCTGGTGGGAGTCAAGGCCCATTGTGTTAAGGGCCTTGCTCCATCTTGCTCTCTCTTTCTTTTTAATGGATCTTCATTAGATTACATCATGCTAGTTGCTAACTGGAAGTCAGAGAACACCTTTATTAACCTCTATATTATAGATTTTAGTCCCTCTTCCTTTTTCTATAAAAAGATTCATAAGGTAACTTCAGGGACCATGACTCGTATTCCTCATTCATCATCTTCTCTTACTTCTTCATCTTCATTCTCTTTAGTCTCTAGTTGGGGTTAGTGGGAATTCATTACTTAATTCTCATGTATGTATTTCACCACTTCTATATCATCTCTCTCATCACTCCTATTATTCATCTCTTTCTTGCATGTTCATCTTCTCTTTCTTGCTTCCAGGGGTCATTTATGACCTTCTTTATTATCTGCTCATTATTCTTTAATTTCATCTCTTTTCAAGATGCTTGATAGTGCAATTCTTAGAAATTGCTATCTCTTATTATATTCCTTACTCGTTATTTCTAACGTCGTATTTCTCTATTTTTACATCAATTTTGCGCAAAAATTCGCCTCCTGGGTTTTGTGCAATGTTGAAATCTGTATTTGAGCAATAGTAATGCAAGGAGGTAGGTTGTAATGTAGTAATAATTACCAGATGACCCGGAGGGTCTGGTCTTATGTTTTACTAATTACATATACCTACCTCCATGCATTATGGCCCATCTCAAGCCTCCCCTCTGTCAAATTTTTTTTTGGGGGGGGGGGGGAGAGGGGGCTTGAGGCTTCGTTCTTTGGTTATATCTTGTTAGAATAGTTATATTCAGTATAAGATATTCACTATATCTCTCAGCCAGAGTATACCCGGATATGTCAGTTTTCGACATATTTGGGTATTTATTAAAGATTTTTTAGTTATATAATATTAAGTATTTAGGTAAATTCTTAAGTTTCAGCTTTAGTTGGATTCAGAGTCGAGTAGTGATAGGATCTTCTGCCTCTTCATGAATCTGCACAAAGCTGGATTATATGACTGGATTTGTGAAGGAATGAAGACTTGGTTGCTACAACAAAGTCATGTGACGGCTGGCAGCCAATGAGATTGTCATTATGCCTTATGACTCACTCATTGGCTCTGGGTTATGTATTAACCCTCTTCCTGCCTCATTCTGAGATATAGCATTCAAGCGAATTGCTATGGATCTCATCATTGGAGAGGGTATGGAGATTCCTGAAGAAGCCTTCAGTCACTCTGTAACCACAAAGCACAGCAAACATTAGCTGTAAAAATTTCATCCTACTACGCTTCCATTCAGAGAAGGAAAGAGCAATAGTAATGCAAGGAGGTAGGTATATGTAATTAGTAAAACATAAGACCAGACCCTCCGGGTCATCTGGTCGATAAGTTGCACTTGCTTTCTTCAGACAGCGCATTATAATTGTGGAAACAACCGCATAATCGTGTATCATTTTTCCTTCACTGATGTGGACTGGATGGAGACAGCTTACATGCATAAGGTCAGTACTACCTTTTGTTGTTACATAATTTATTGTCACGATGTAGTACGCTTTTTTAATGGAAACCTAATGGTACATGTGTATTTTGTGGTTCATTTACTGAGAGTATACAAAAATGAAGCCTTTTGTCTCGTGTCCTGTAGTACTTAGCACCAGTACTTAGAGAGCACATGGGACATTGAGGTCATAGCCTCTCCTTTCCCGAAAGGAGGGTGGTTGGGGGTGGGGGGGGGGGGGGGTGGGGGTGGTGGGGGTGGGTGAGCGCATTTGACATACGGTCATTACTCTCACCATCGGTTGTGTTATCCGATGTTCAAATCATTGTCTGATTGTGTGTACGTCACACAATTTCAGATGTTAGTGCTTCATGCGCAAAAACACGCAAGGGATGAGCTAGTCTTTTGACCTTGCCTCCCTCCTACTGGATTCACTGATGAATTCTGGCAATATCATAGAGTGTTAGGGAGGTAAGTATATCTCTTGAAGTGAAATAAATGAGATCACAGATTTCTTTTTTCACGAGAGTGTAGTTATACTTACATCCCTAACCTGGCCTCTCCGCCCCTCAGAGGCTCGGTCTTCAGGCTTGTAAGTTGCATGTGTCGACCAATAGTCAAGCTGAGGCAGTGTCAGTCTGCGCATGCGCGAGGTTGGGGCCGGCATCTGGCAGACTATCACCTGTCTACCTGCCCAGTAGGGGCACCTTTTTTTTTTTAAATCTGGGTTTATTGAGTGAAGGTCGATATTTAGGAAATATCATAAAGTGTTAGGGAGGTAAGTATAACTACTCTCTCATGAAAAAAGAAATCCGTGATTTCGTTTATGCTGTTGCATTTTAGATCTTGACCCCAAAATTGTCACATGTTTTTGGGACACCACGGGCATCTTCCACCCATGTTTGGAGAAGATACCTTCAGTAGAGCCAGTCTTATTGAAAAATGTCTATTTTGAAAGCAATGTTGCTGAAAACGACCCAGACGTATATATACTGGTCTGGCGTTTTGTTAGCTTACTAAAATACTTACCATTCAATTCACTGTTTGCTATAAGTCAACTGACTTAGATATCTCAGAAAATTTTAACCTATTCATTCCCATGGTGTGGGTTCCCTTGTAACAAGGTTAGCAGAGATACATCCCTCCATTGGGTAGTCTTGATAGTATCTCTTTAACTATAAAGCAGTCATTGCTCTAGGGAACCGGTTCCTCTATTCCTATAGAGAACATATAAACGAGTCTGTGAGCATGCGCACTTATGCTACTATGCATGCGACCGAGTCCAAGCCGTCATTAATTAATTCCACAAATTTGTAATAATGATTTGCAATTTAATGACGCGTGGTGGCCGAGGTGGGCCACAGTGAATTGAGTGGTAAGTATTTTAGTAAGCTAACAAAACGCCAGACCAGTATATATACGTCTGGGTCGTTTTGTAACACAACAAAAATACTAAGCCACTCAATTCACTGTTTGCTAAAACATAGAATTGGTCAGAGCCCGAATACTAGGTGGGTTGGTAAATTGCAAATCAGGAATGAAAGGTTAATCACCAAAAATACTAAAACCAACTAAATCGCTGAAGTGCTGAAAGAGCACGAACAAACAAATGTTCTAAATAAAATACAATAATATAATGATAATTAGAAAATCTCAGCAAAGAGAGTTTAAAAACAGACGTGAGATGGTGAAGAAGACGGCTGACTAAAGAATCTAGGCAATTGAGCCTAGGTTTGAGTGGCGAAATGAGAAATGTCAGATTGTGAATTGAATCTGATCTTTCAGATAAAAATAATGTAGAATCTGACATTTATACTGCAACTTACATAATGTCATCCACTGATAGATCTGCATAGAATGCGAAGGAGAATGCCATACCACGAACATCGTGTGCCTTAACACAAACTGAGTGTCTCCTGGAGATACATTCTAGTGTCAATTAATGGTCTCTGTAATCCAGTTGATGAGATGCGCGCTTACTAAACAAATTCGCATAAGTAATCTGAATGGTAGATCTGCATAGAATGTGAAGGAGAAGGCCATACCACGAACATCGTGTTCCTTAACACTTACTGAGTGTCTCCTGTAGATACATTCTAGTGTCGATTAATGGTGTCTGTAATCCAGTTGATGAGATGCGCGCTTACTAAATAAATTTGCATAAGTAACCTGAACGGTGTTTCAAAAAGATCTTTTAAATTGGGTATAGTTTTCGGAAAGGATTGAAAACAATTAATTAGGTTTTATATATATAAGATCTCTTCAAGGGCAAAGAATGATGGCAGATCTACCACCTAGAAAAGATCATTCACAAAAAGAATATGAATATCAAAATGCCATCTAACAAACGCGGCCGCTAGTACAAAAAGAATGATTTCAGAGTTATACAATTAAACAGATGGACCCAAGAATGAATTAATAGAGGAATTTATTATAGGTATTTGCCTTTGTGCTATACCCTAGAAATACCGGTACCATGGATAAATGATGTAAATACTTAATAACTCTCAAACCGGATTCTAGAAAATAAAGAAGGATAGATGCTAGTGAAAACGATAGCACCACCCCAGCATACAGAGATTTAAATCATCAAAAAATATCCCATGAATCTATGACTTGATGATGGGATGCAGAATCGGCCGAGATAATGTGTTGTTCTAACAACCATTTGAAAACCTTAAATATACTCTGGTAAATTCTCCTGTAACAGATAGTTTGAATTGATTAAGAATACTAAAGTTCAGACAAAAAATCAATTTCTGAAAAACAGGTCTCTTGGAAATTACCATATATACATATTGAAGATTTGTGGAATGATGAACTGAAAGCTGCTGTTAAAGGAGATAGAAAATCAGCAAAATTGGTAAGACGCTTTGGATTTCCAAAAAGAGGACTACGAGATCCACTGAATAACTCTCATTGGGCCAAGCAGGAGTGATTAAAGGGATAATACATTCTGCTGACAAAAGTTCTTAAAGACAATTGTACTAGAAACCGCTGACAAAAGTTCTTAAATACAATTGGCACTAGAAAGTAAAATTGAAGATATTTAAACAAAATGTGAAGTCTATGACTGGGCCAGAGCATCTACCGCCAGAGCCTAACCTGGAGGAAGAATATGAACATCGGATCTGGACACTATACTGAGTAGAAACTTAATTGGATGTAATAAATGAGCTACAAGGAAAAACATTCTACCTGGAATGTGAGCTGCTGAAAGTTTTCCTGACATCTCCACTGCAGGAGGAAGACCAAGACTCCAGACAAAATATGATAACCTCAACTGCCCTGCTTGTTGATGAAAGTCACTACTATAGAAATGACTGCATGAGCAGATAGGTGGCTTGTGAAAACGACAATATCTCTTCATTCTCCAATATTCCAGAGTATTGAAGAGGAATACTAGAGTATTAGTTCCTGTTCTAGTTCCTGAAAAAGAAGAGAGTAGTAAGACTACTTTATCTGATTCCATAGACACAAGAATAAGAGGAAATTCTATAGCGATCCCCTCCCCCAAACACGTAAGAACAAGATATCAAACTGGACCTGCAGATGGATAAACTGTTGAATTGGTACTGATGACACCCAGCGAATGAAAATGCAGTGTATGCGGTCGTGGTGAGGGACAAAATTCTGAATTACCAGACTTGACCTTCGTACACAAAACTGACTCCATTCAGCCCAAATTTTAACACAATTAAGGAACCTTCCAAGCCAGAGGAATCCCAGACTGGCCATGATGTAATTAAAAGAACCCAGATCCAGTTAGGATCAATTCTGTATGTATGGAAATATCAGAAAACACTGACCCGTATCCTTGACGAGACCAGTGATGACTGGCCAAAATGACTCCATGTCCATATT
>JAVVLW010003142.1:0-198306 GCA_034401795.1 Chaetoderma sp. LZ-2023a | reverse complement strand
TGCAGGGCGTCTAAGGACACCATTTCCAGGTGGATTGTAGAATGTATTCAGTTTTGTCATAAATCCGCCACCGGTAAGCAGGTTGACATGGCCAAGGTTCACAGTGTCCGCGGCGTAGTGACTTCCACTGCCCTATTTAATTGGGTCCCTGTGGATGACATTATGTCGGTTGCTCAGTGGCACTGTGAGTCAAGTTTTACAGACCATTATCTCCGTGACACCTCTAATCCTCTCGCCTTGTCGATTTTGAAAAAATAATTAGGTGTACTTTTTTGATGAGGTTTCCTCATTGCTTATATATATCACAATTAATTAATGGGAACAACCACATTTTGGGACTGCATCAGCCTTCACCACTGGGAAGATGATGTCAGCAGCCAAGTTCAACAAGGTCAGTCTTGTTCATGTGTTGTTCATTGTTGATTGTAGTGTCACGTGACCCTTTGTTATTAATATGGTGATGGTTTGTGTGTATGTGGTTCATCATTGAGAGTATACGAAAATGGAGCTTTTTCGTCTCTGTCCTATAGTACATGGCACTGGTACGTAGAGAGCGTATGGGACATTGAGGTCATTCAAGTCTTCCTCCCAGGAAGGGGGGGGGGGAGCGCATATGACATTCGGTCATCTCTCGTTCATCGGTTTGTGTTAGCCGATGGTTTGTCAAATCCTGACTGTGTTTTCACACAGTTTCGGAAGTTTAAGTGCCTTAAACGTGGAAAAGCGTATAGGGAAGAGCTGGTCTTTTGACCTCGCCTCCCTCCCGCCGAATTCCTTGTCAAATTCTGGCAATATCAAAGAGTATTAGGGAGGTAAGTATACTCTTGAAGTGAAATAAACGAAATCAAGGATTTCTTTTTTCACGAGAGAGTTGATACTTACCTCCATAATACGGACCCGGCCTCTCCACCCCACAGAGGCTCGGTCTTCAGGCTCTTAATAGTTGCATGTGTGTCAGCCGATAAATTAGTCTGAGGAAGTGCTAGTCTGCACATGCGCGGTGGTGGGGCTGGCATCCGCCAGACTGCACTCTGACTCCCTGCACAGTAGGGGCACCTAACTGTTTTTATTCTGAGTGTTTATTGAGTGAAAGCCGATATTTAGCAATATCAAAGAGTATTAGGGAGGTAAGCACCAACTCTCTCGTGAAAAAAGAAATCCTTGATTTCGTTCATTTAACTGTATATACCGTATTTATTCTAATTATACCGCCGGCCGGGTAGCAGTCACCAACGGGGCGGGTTAATTAGGGTGGAAAGTTTGAAAAAAGTACCACGAAATTAGAACGGTTTTCTGTCATCTTGAATCAGTATATAATTATGGTATTCCATGCAACTTCTGCTAAATATGCTCAAATATTCATAAAAATTACTCGGTTCACATTAGATTTATTCAGAGGCTTTATTTTGGACATAAAGGTGACATTTAGTGAAGCTAGGAACAAACGATTTATCCGTTGTTAAATTGGATGGAGGTGCGTTTGTAATGCGTTCACTGATACATCGGAAAATATGCCATAGCCGTATCTCGGCGCATAATTCACGTTAGCAGTTCTATCACCGAACGGCAAGATACTGATCAGAAACAATTTAGGCATTGGTCGAATTGACTGGAGGCGCGTTTGTGATGCCTTCAGTGATACATTAGAAAATTTATAGCCGTATCTTAATTCCAATTCAACAACAGCGTTAGATGCTGTGTCATTGAACGACAGGATAAGCTGACGAAAAAAGAGGTTTTTTGCGCATGTAATCAGGAAAATGAGCAAAATGTTGGTGTATATTTTATATTTCCTGGATGTTTTTCTTCTTTGAAGACGACAGCAGAAGATTTAATATTTCTTACTATTAGTAATTTAGTGGGTTTTTTCACCATTCTCAAAAACATGGGGCCAGTATAATTGGGAGGGGCGGGAAAATTAGAATAAATACGGTATTATTGCTATTTTTGTGCCGATGACTAACAGGCACCAAGGGTGTGTGACCTCTCATTTTACTGTACTGTGATAGTTAGTGATATGGCAGTAGCCATTCTAGTTTTATATGTTTTGCTTATTTTCATATAAAAACATTGGAACCGCAGTTCGCTAGGCTACACAATACCGCAACAACAACCGCACAACCTTGTTCCTCAACAGCATCAATTTTTCACGGAGGTTGCTGTCCATGTTCTCATCACGCGAACCTGACATGCGGCCGACTAAACCTGGCTATTTTAGCTCAATAGGATAGGTCTGTAGTAGTAGGAACAATTACTCTTTAGGAGACATTTTGTGTAAGTCTCTTTTCTGGGAGTAGCGGATATGTAACACCGCACACCGGCTAGATTATATAAATTGGCCATATACCATAAGGCCTCCTATTCTTACGAATATAAGAGTGATTGTCTCTGTCTATGCTCCTCCAGGCTCTGGGCATATTAATTGTTTGTACCTCCCTCCGCCACATTTAGAGCTGACTTTGAAACTATTGGTGTTTCAGAGTGTTTACAGCGTTCGTACGCAGGTGTGGAAGTCTGGAAAAAGTATGGAAAATTAAGGAAACCTTTTCCAGGGCTTGAAAAAGTATGGAAAATCAATATTTTGCGTTACCGCTATGGAAAAAGTATGGAAAACTAAAATATCAGCAATTGCCATTCTCCCGGCAGACATTTTCTCATAAATCGTCATCAAATACGAATTCTCGCTAATCTCGCAAAATCTCGCCGTTTAGTTTCCGGTGTAAGCTAAACGGTGCGTTTAACCATACCGGGAACACACTTCAGCTTGTGTAAAACATCATCAAACACGAATTCTCGCCAGTCTTGTAAAATCTCGCCGTTATTGCATGAGAGTTTAGGGTCGGCAACATCAGATTGGTTCCCGGTGTATGCTAAACTGCACTATTAATGGTAACCGTACCGGGAACACACTTCGGCTTGAGTAATACGTGTCTGAACTTGTCAATTGTAAGAAGCCATTGTTTTTACGAATTTGTAAACATTGAATCAGATGTGTTTAGATAGCCATCAAGAAAATAACGTCCGCGCAATTATAATTATATAATGTTTGGATGGTAGAAGTTGTTAAACAAACGTCGCAATCATTGGAAAGTGCAAATATTCTTCTATACGGCAATGTAATGATAAGTATAAAGAGTGCATGGCACCGGATTTTGTAGGCTATTGGGTGGGTGACTGGTGTGGGTGAAAATAAAAGTTAATAATTAACAATTAATAAATTTATTTTAAATATCCAAAAAACAAACTTTATTTTGTATAATGATAAATAATATTTAATTAAAAAAAATTTGGGGGGGGTTTGACAAGATATAAAACTGAGGCAGGAACTGCTTCCAGTCAAATTAATTTCAAAATATTTTCCATTTAGTATTAATTATTGGTATGACCGGGCAATGTTACACAATGCGTATGGAAATTATAAAATTTGGTATAGAAAAAGTATGGCAATTTATTCTGCTCAACGTGTATGAACCATGGTTTAGAAACAAAGTACCGATGACCACACACACTTCCCTTGTATCTTCGGATACTAGTTAGTTAGAAAACCACCCCAAAGTAGGAAGCACTGCGAAAATATTATAATTACTGACCCGCAGTGCATCTCTAGGCGAATTTCACATAACCCTAAAATGTTAGTCCCCGGGTGCGGATCTCACATGATCCGCTCCCGACACGCTGATGATGGACAGGACATAGTTCTCCATCTAACTCTACAAGTGACTGGGTGCGGTCTTGGAACCCACCACGCCCTCACAGGAAGATCACTATAGTTGGATAGCTGCCTCTTTGTTCCCACCATAAACTTATATGTGCTTTTCAATGCTTATGTAATGTGATTTGTCCCTGTGCTGTTATATGTGGTCATGATGTGGTGGTGACAGGATCGTCAGATGATTCTGGAGCTGCCACCTCATGACATATCCGAACGCTGTCTAACTGAGGAGGATGCTCCGTAAGGGTGACCATCCGGTCACCGAGTGGTCTCGTCGGTCAGGCTTATATGTTAAAGATTGTTTGAATACACAGCCATTTGCGGTGTAACTTTGATCTGGGCCCAAAAACTAAATAGTAGGTTAGGATCTAGCAGAAGCACACATAAATAAAGCGGCAACTACTAATGCAGTATCTTTGAACTTACATAAGGTGATGGTGTTGACTTCTAAGGAAATCATCCACCCCATCTTCACGTCATAGCATTGTTGTACAAATTGTATGTCTTTGCTATTTAAATAATCATGCTGTTGAATATTTTGAAACTACTTTGACTGGGCGCTGTTACTGTTATAGGCAGCAACAGCACCCAGTCAAATTGGTTTCAAAATATTCAACAGCTTATTTGTATATTTTTATGGAAATTGATAGTCAAGGAGTTCATGGATTGATCGATCCCAACAGGAGCGAGGTGTTGGTGGAGCATAGATAGAGAATGACAGGGCATAGCTAAAACTGATACGGTCTATTTTAGTATTTTCCTCATCAAGATTACAGTTATTTGACATAGCCTACCTACCCCTAATATAGGAACTAGTTTTCATGAGTATATACGTCAAAGGATGATTTTTCAGTTAGAACTAGAAGTAAAGTGTTCACTTGCTATGTTTTCATATTTTAAAATATTTATAATAGCTAATTTAAATCTGGTCAAGATGTTCATAGAAGCACCTAATATCTTCTTTATGATATGGTACAGTATGGAAATATATTCAATATCAACCATTCAGTGTTATGGCTCTTGGCAAAGTTTCTAAAGAATATATATGTCAAGTATAAATTCTTCCATTGGTAGCTACATAGCTAACCCTTACCACTCTGATGTTAATATTCTTATCTTTTCCTGTATCAATTACAAAAAAAATGTACATTTTTAACAATTTTGGTGGACGATGTTGCTGTCTATGACTGCAACATCTTCCATCAAATTTATTGAAAAATGAGCACCAGTTTCATCTTGTAATTTGATTTGAAAATTAAAAATTTTGACATCAGAGCGCTAAGGGTTAAATATCCAGCCAGCACATCTTGTCATATTTCGACCCATTGAGCTCTAACTGAATAAGTGGATCGCTTTTATCATTGACTTGAAGGCCTATAAAAATGGGCTAATATAACCTAATTTCTTAAGAATATAGGTCAACAGGACTAAACTATTGGACTGGTATTTTTTGTAGTATTTGTTGGGATCCATTGAATGAACCTTGAATTCCCAGAATCCCAATACTGAGGTAACTGTACAGGTCTAATTTTACTAGTTGCTGTTGCTGCCTATTGTAGCAACAGCGCCCAGTTAAATTTGTTTCAAAGTATTCAACAGACCATGTTGAGCCCTATGTGAAACATAGGATGGCTTGACATAACGATCCAAATGGCATCCGATGTGTGGCATGCAGCCAGAATTAAAAGAATGTTACGGTCTTTGAAGGTAGATACTTGCGCAATCCACATAAATAGGAGGGGAGCTTTGAGTAGCTACGAGATATACTGGTATATAATATTGGACTCGGGAACTCGGAATGTACTATATATATATAAATATATATAATCATTACGTGATGGTAACCGAGTATTATACATTCAATCCAATCAGCGTAATTGATACCCATTAGAATAACGTATTTCCCGTTAATAGTCGTTTCATACGTAACTTCGAGGGTATTTCAGCAAAGTTATTGCAAAATTTTGTTTTAAATCTCTTTATTTATCATTTCTATCTTATTTAACTCACCAGCTTGTTTTTTTTACACAAACTGCTGAAATCTGGATGCAACGTCTATTAGATACATTTGGTGTTTTAAAACGGCTAAGCGATTAAAATGGCTCAACCTCGAAAATTGGTATATGATTTTATTAAGGAATGCGGTTATTAATAGGTGATTTACAGTGGATTTAATTCATCAAGGGCTTATCCGATCTCAATAAAACTTAGAGCCATCATTATAGCCAATCGACATGAAACTTGACAGATTTGTTCTATAGCATCATTACATTCAGTCTGAATCAAAATTAAAACCCTTTTAACCATTACCACTCTGATTTCAATATTCTATCTTTTATTGTGTCAATATCAAAGAAACTGGTGTACATTTTTCTACAATTTTGGTGGACGATGTTGGTGTCTATGGCAGCACCATCTCCCACCAAATTTGTTGAAAAATGAACACAAGTTCATTTTTTAATTTCATTTGAAAATTTAAAATTTTGACACTAGAGTGGTAAGGGTTAAAGTTTTCTCCATACTTTTACTGTTTACATGGTTTAGGCTTAGTTTATTTCTGTGTGATTTGCCTCCTTTTCAAGAACAAGAATGGCAATCAGAGATTGCTAAAGTATGCCCCCGCCACCCCCCCCCCACCCCCAATTCCACCAAGCACATCCTCCTACTTAAAATTGGTAAATATCCTTTCAATAAAACTTGAGTTATGATCCGGAAATGCAATATGTCATTAATTAGGTCACAGTGACCTTGATCTTTGAGACTATTTGATCCCAAAATCAGTATGGTTCTTCAGAATACCAAGGATAACGTCGCACTGAAGATGGTAAAGATCCCTTCAATAGAGCTCCAGTTATCCCGAAACAATGTCATTAATTGGGTTACCATGACCGTTGACGTTTTGACCCCAAAATCAGTTTGGTTCTTCGGAACAGCAAGGACAACCTCCCAACCAAGTTTGATAATGTTTGCTTTGAACAATAGAATTTGAGTTATCATCCGGAAACACAATATGTCATTAATTGGGTCACCGTGACCTTTGATGTTGACCCAAAATCGATAGGACTCTGGAATGTGAAGGACAACCTCCCACACAAGATTTGTAATGATCCCTTCAATAGAACTCGAGTTATCTGAAACCACAATGTAGTGTCATTAATAGGGTCACTGTGACCTTGACCTGTTATTCTGACACCAAAATGAATAGGCAATATTTGATTCATCAAGAGGTATACTATTGTAAGAAATACTTATTTCACGACATTGCCACACATGATATGTGATATGCGGATAAACTAAAGGGCTCGACACGTGGGATGCAGTCCATCTAGTTATTAAATAATAAAGACATACAACCCGTACAATTGATGAACTTTTAAAAGATTATGACAGACCTAGGTACATCATTCATTATGCATTTTGATTGCAATGTCAGCCAATATATGACGTAATTGATTATGACATCATGTACTTGAATGACAGATTGTGGATCCATGATTCTAATAATATGTTGATGATTGTGGATCCATGATTCTAATAATATACTGATGATTGTGGATCCATGATTCTAATAATATGTTGATGATTGTGGATCCATAATTCTAATAATGTTGATGATTGTGGATCCATGATTCTAATAATATACTGATGATTGTGGATCCATGATTCTAATAATATGTTGATGATTGTGCATCCATGATTCTAATAATATACTGACGATTGTGGATCCATGATTCTAATAATATACTGATGATTGTGGATCCATGATTCTAATAATATACTGACAATTGTGGATCCATGATTCTAATAATATACTGACGATTGTGGATCCATGATTCTAATAATATACTGACGATTGTGGATCCATGATTCTAATAATATGTTGATGATTGTGGATCCATGATTCTAATAATATACTGACGATTGTGGATCCATGGTTCTAATAATATACTGACGATTGTGGATCCATGATTCTAATAATATACTGACGATTGTGGATCCATGATTCTTATAATATGTTGACGATTGTGATCCATGATTCTAATAATATGTTGACGATTGTGGATCCATGATTCTAATAATATACTGACGATTGTGGATCCATGATTCTAATAATATACTGACAATTGTGGATCCATGATTCTAATAATATACTGACGATTGTGGATCCATGATTCTAATAATTTGTTGACGATTGTGGATCCATGATTCTAATAATATACTGATGATTGTGGATCCATGATTCTAATAATATGTTGATGATTGTGGATCCATGATTCTAATAATATACTGACGATTGTGGATCCATGATTCTAATAATATGTTGACGATTGTGGATCCATGATTCTAATAATATACTGATGACTGTGGATCCATGATTCTAATAATGTTGACGATTGTGGATCCATGATTCTAATAATATACTGACGATTGTGGATCCATGATTCTAATAATATGTTGATGATTGCGGATCCATGATTCTAATGATATACTGACGATTGTGGATCCATGATTCTAATAATATGTGTTGACGATTGTGGTTCCATGATTCTAATAATATGTTGATGATTGTGGATCCATGATTCTAATAATCTTCAGTAGCATATACTGAATAATGTTGAAGATTAATGACACAGGTTATGTATGTTACCAAATTATCTGTTTGAAGATTACACCTTCTCTTTTAATAGCCAGTTAAGTTAGCTGTGTGTTATTAGCTCTTAAGATGTGGGCACAAATTAAAATTTTAGTGCTTTTTATGCATTCAAGAAAGCTACTTTTTATGCAACCAAGACAGATAGATTCCTCACACACACACGCACGCACACGAATCACAGTCACCTTTCCATTATCCATCAATATAAAATACATTTTATACTCACATTGTTTTTGTTTTTCAATTAGGGTTTAATTAAGCAATGCAAAGTTTTAATAACAGAATTATGTATTTGTGTCTGTATTTGATAGATGTTTTAATTTGTTAGTGTTTTGTTAATAAATATTTATTGTGATACTCAAACAGATACAGTTGTTATAAATTATAGTGAAATTCAATGTGCAGACTATTAGCATTATAGAAGTGCCATCTTATCACATCTGTCTAATGCGACCATCTTCCGAAGTAGCATCAAGTGTTCATTCAATAAAAGTCAGTTGCCATATATATAATCTTTGAAACTATGATGGTTTAATAAGCACTAGACTGCTGAAAATTTAGATATCCAAATTCCATTCCATTCCATTTTATATTCGGTTTCCAGCGAACTTCCCGCAATTCATCGCACTTACTACTGCATTAACCAGAACCTATACCCGGTTCAGAGGTAATCATATAGGTACCACAAGTACAGGTTCTGGATGATGTTAAACAGTAGTAAGCGCAATGAATTGTGAGAGGTTGGCTAGAGACCAAGCTGTACATGTTATTGGTGCTCGTTTTGGAAACAATGATGCTGTCAACTGTTACTCTATTAGACAGAAACAGCTTTCAGCAAGACTATTTCCAAAATATGCACCAACTTTATCAAGCACTTCATGAAGCAGAGAATTAATTGACTTAGTGATCCGAATGGCATACTGGCATCCGCTGTCCATGAATTAGGCAGAATGTTAAAGTTTTTAAAAATGACCCTAAAACCTTGACATGCGCAGGTCCAGACCTCTGGTTAGTTTTACTGAGTGTGTGACATCGGTGTGATAAGGATTAAGACAGGTGTTTTTTCCTGGTACTTTCCTTATTGTGCTCACAGGAGGAGAAGATGACACCTTCATTCCGGTCTCTTCCCCAAGTACCAACTTAGGTGGAAAAATAACTTAGTGGGTAAACAATCATCAAGATTTGCAAGCTAACAACCACTATCCGAGGCAACTCTGATTATGTCTAACTGACAAAGAAATTGTATTCGGCATCCGCGGTCATCGCAATCTCCCCAGGAGTTTGCAATTGCAACGTGGAATATACACGACAAACATTAGGATAATACTGTGAACATTATAATATCCACGTTGCATCCATCCAGGAAACAAATGTATCCAGTCATTTAGAGAAGCAACCTCAATCTGATCCTCATGTCGCAGAAACAGGTCACATACTGCACTCAAGTGCCACATTTTTAATGCATATGGCCCAACTGCCGAAAAAGCTACGGAATGTCTCTATACCAAACTGAGTTCTACCATAGCAAATCCAGCCAGATAGCAATTGTTTGTGTGCCGACACTAATTCAAAGCTAGGCAAACTCAGCAAAGCAGACAAGGGTGTAGCCATGTAGGACTGAACATGTGCTTGGGTTCATATGTTATTGGTAAGCGGAACAGCAATGGAGATGCTCTCGCTTCATTCATTGTGCTTGTTGCCTCTTTGCCCCAAATACTGCCATCACTCAACAACATGGACATGTCACATCACAGACTGTAGAGCAGAAACAAGCTCCAAGGCCACAACAGCTGCCTTCAAACAAATTGATAATGTGATGTGTAAGATCATTACAAAGCCATTGCTTCAGGACTCCCGTTCATATGGATGCACATACCTCAACACTAACCACAAGACAGTGATCACCCACCTTCAAATGGAGCACATTCAATGACACCACCACCCAACTGCCATAAATGACGACCCTTGAGGAATAGATAGCAACCATCGACATAAACTGAAATCCAAATGAGGATTTTTCAGGAGTAATCAAAAGCATTGAAACATCAGCGACCAATGACAATGTAATAGATATCAAAAATAACAACCGAGCTGGACGACTGCAGACCTGCTGGTTGTAAAGCTGTCCGAACTTCAGAAGGCGCTATGGCTCCTCATCTATCAAACTGATCAGAGCAAAGACCGCACAAAGCTATGCTGAGAACACAATGCCATACTTTGCCAAATCAGTGAACGACTGAAAGGACTTGCCACCCTATACATGTAATATTGAGGGTGTCTAAATATACGGGTGTGGGTCCATACCAATTGTCCTATGATTCTCAATAATATAGTACCAGATTGTTTGTATATAGACGTAGGAGCATAATATATATCTGCGATTGCTAAGAACTTGTAACTGATTTGACACGAATCTGCGCAAATCCAGATGGAGTATTAACCCTTTCTTGATGAACCCGGCCAAAACTGGCCTATTCAGTGGCCTTAATAAATGCCCATTTGCAGGCCAAAAGATTTTTTTGAAAATTTGCCACAGGAATGACTGGCTCGATAACCGAGCCCATCATTCCACTGGTAATTTTTCAAAAATAGTCCATTTAGCCCGCAAATAGACATTCAATAAGCAATTTAAAATTTTTTTTTTTTATCAAACTTAGTTATTAAAGGGTTAAAAGTGAACGACTATACAGGTGTTCTGGTTTGGGTATATTTTGATGTATGTCCATGTACTGAGGTCGGATCCTGGGAATTATATACCAAGCCTAACAAATGTAGTCTGCAAGCGTATGGAGAAGTTGGTCAGGATGAGAATACTAGAACACATGTGAAGGAATGACCTGTTCAGTAGGCAGTAATTTGGTTTCCTCTGGGAGATAGATCTACTGGTTTACAATTGCTCAAAGTGATGGACAAGTGACCTAGTATCTTGGATAGAGGAGTCTCGATTGGCACCATTTACATGGATTTCATGAAGTCATCCGATACAGTAACCCCATCATCGCCTACTAGGTAAATTAGAAGGTTATGGCATCAGTGACAAGACAATCACATGGATACGACGTTTTCTGACAGCTCGAACACAAGCAGTGGTGGTGAAAGGGATTGATTCAAGGAGCAGAGATGATGTTACTAGTGGAATCCCCCAGGTTAGTGTGCTATGGCCAATACTATTTGTCATCTATATAAATGACTTACCAGATATGGTGAATTTGATAGCCTATCTGTTTGCGGATGACACAAAGCTGTATGGAGAAAAATAGCACAAATGATGAGGAAGAGTTGCAGAAGACATTGACATGTTGCAGGAATGGTCAGATACTTGGGTACTGCGATTCCACCCTAATAATGACACAGAGGGGATATACAAAATTCTCATGAAAAGTAACACTAACAAAAGTGCTGGAATTGATAATTTTAAATGGAGTGTTTTTAAGCCCTGCATCTCACATATCCTAACTCGACTTGATCACATTTGCAATCTCTCACTAGCACAGGGTGTGTTCCCATCATGACTAAAAGCAGCATGTGTGACACCCATATACAAGGCAAAGGACTCATCAGATTTTACTAACTACCGGCCAGTCTCAGTATTCCCCCTTTTCTCAAAACTCCTAGAAAGACTTATAATAGGTTGACAAAATATCTAAACAAAAATTCAATAATTTACCAATCCCAATATGGCTTCAGAGAAAAGCATTCAACCATGCTGACACTTGTGGATATGATGGAAAAGATTTCGACCTCTCTTGAAAACAAAGACCACATATTGGGTATATTTTGGGACCTCTCAAAAGCCTTTGATACAATCGATCACGAAATTCAACTTAAAAAATTATCATTCTATGGAATAAGAGGCATTGCACTAAACTGGCTTCAGAGTTATTTAACTAACAGAGTGCAATGCGTGCAATACAATGGCGTCTTATCTGGGAGTGGCAACCTAGTATGCGGTGTTCCGCAAGGATCAATTATTGGCCCTTTGCTGTTTTTATTATACATGAATGACCTTCCCAAAATCTGTCACCATCTATCCTTGATACTGTTTGCAGATGATACCAATGCATTTTGCAACCATAAGAGCATAGAGACTTTATACAAAAATGTAAATTATGAAATGGAAAATGTAATTCAATGGTTTAAAGTTAATAAGCTATCACTAAACGTCTCAAAAACTAATTACATATTATTTACAGATGCAAAAAATGCTGATCTCCCAAAAATGTATATAGATAACCAAGAGATACATGAGGCCCAATCTGCTAAGTTTTTAGGTATGTATTTAGACAAGCATCTCACGTGGGAGAAGCACATAGGAACTATTACATCCAAGATAGCAAAGAACATTGGTATCATGCGTAGACTTAAATCCTACCTACCAATTAATTTAATAAAAAAACCTCTATAGCACACTAATACTACCACATATCACATACTGTAATACTATTTCGACGAATGCGCATCAAACAAAACTAACAAAGTTAGAATCACTCCAAAAGAAAGCCATTAAGTTATTCTCTCAAGCAGCGTGGTTGCGTGGCCACTCCATCTCAGGATATGACGTGTCCCAGGAACTTGACGCTCTGTCTGAAAAGATGATACTTTTTCGGTTTGAGTTTTAAATTTGCTGTATGAAACCACATAAGTACTTTGTCCAGGTTGGACAAAGTCTGCTCAAATGAGGAGGCAAAGACGATTACGTCGTCGATGTAACACAGATAGATTTCCCATTGTAGGGTAGGTAATACCTGCTCAATGAGACGCTTGAACGTTCCAGGAGCGTTGCTGTAGCTCGCGGGGTAGTGTCGGGCCGTTCCAGTGTATCATGTCGACTCGCCGCGATGCAAGTACATGATGAATGATGACGCTGGTTAGCATCCGGTCTCGGGGTGACGGACCTTGTACGAGACTGTCCTGCAGGTAACAAAAACCGGCTGCTAAGGCCGGTGGAACTCAATCGTTCTGGTGGGGCCGTGCGACCATCTTCGCGAACATTAAATACAACAGTCTCATCCCAAGAATTGGTGTCACCAGTATGCCTGTCCATAGCAATTTCGTGATCTATGGACTTACAAGGTTTGATTTTTGTGACCTAAAAATATAAGTCTATACAATGATTTTACCTAAACAATTATAAATATGGTAGATAAAACTAAAATAAGAGCATACGAAAATACGAGACATAGAGACAGGTAGATGAACTTTTAAACATGGGGCTCCCGGAGGTACCACACAGGCCTGTAGGTCCGCAGAGGTATCCCCGCAAGGGAGGCTCCCGTACACGAGACTTAACTAATTAACTTAATATAAGTTATTATACCTCTAAGCTGAAAGGAAGAAGATTATCTCGGACGAAAAGTTATGTGCCTCACGCAGGCACTACTCCTAGTGCTAGTTTGGGTGAGGAGTATTAGCCTCGCATGGACCGTCATCGCTGAATCCTTGCGAGAGGCAAGTGCCTCGCGCGGGCCTCCGTCTCAGGAAGGTGTCGCCACTGCTTAAAGTTGGAGAAGAGTAGTAGGCAAAAATGGGCCCACTCTAATATTTCAACCAAAAATGCTTGAGGAAGAAAAGACCATACCTAGTGAGATTATGACTATAGGGTTGCGTGCTGTTTTACGTGAAGACGGGACGAGCGATTCCCGATGGATTCCCTTGTCACCGTCTTATGTGATTTTAGTATGCTGAATTAGTAGTTGCCGCTTTATTTATGTGGGCCTTCTGCTTCGCTTACTTAGCATTTAGTTTTTCGGAACAAGGACTATTTTAGGCCGCAAATGGCTGGTATCTACCTAGCTATTAGACACGGCTGTCATTGAGAACAGACGCCCTAAGACATCAATACTGAAGACAGCGCTCATACATGTTACTTAGTAAGATCTCCGAACTGGATAAGAATCCGAACATCCCGCTCCATAACCACATAAAACGTTACAGGACATTGGTTACTTTTCACGAAAGCATTATTGGACAATTGTCCTATCGTTATGGTGGGGGTAAGACAGACGAATACCCACCGTAAATGTCCTTTCCATAAGGGTGTGGCAGATCTAAATATCATGCCCGGACATTCTTATGAAATTTGGTGGGGATATGCATCTCGCCCGTCACCGGGTCCTATGGAACTAACCGTTTAACCTGTCGTTAGGTTTATATACAAGTTGCCCAGATTTGCACTGCGGTGCGGGAGGATTGTTCAACAAATAAAATAATAATTAAGACATGTTTTCGCAGTGCTTTCCTACATTGGCAAAAGTGCTAACTACTAAGTATCCAAAGATACAAGGAAAATGGATGTGACACCACACCCTGGCCATCACCGCTCGGAAACCCCAATAGTTTCCCAGAGTCGGATCAGCCCATGGTGCGGATAGGGACATCCAAACAATTAAGAAGCCACAAGGCTGAGTGGAGCATGAAGAGAGACAAAATCTTAGAGTTATGAGTCTTACTGGAGTGCGGAGCTAAATTATCGCACTGCCGGAAGAGAAGAATATGCTACAGATTTCTTAACGAAGAAAGTGTCTCTAATCATATTAAACCTATCCTATCGAGCTGAATAGAAATGGTTTAGTCGGTAGCATGCCGGGCTAAACAGAGTCATAGCATGGACAGTGACCTCAGTGAAAAATTGTTGGTGGCGGGAGAAAGTGCTGCATATATAGGTGTTGCTGTATAGTGTTTCCTACGTGGACTGCAGTTCCATATTTTCTATGAATAAACAAAACATATGAACTGATGGCCACTGGCCATATATATATACATAATCTAACCAGAACAATCAATACGGTATCAAATGATCAAAATTATATATTTTAGCACAGGTTAACGAACCTACTATGGTGCGGTTAGTAAAACACCTTACAGAAAATGAGAATAACTATAAACAAATACAGAAATTATAACTGGCGGTCCTAAGACCGTTACGGTACCCCCTTTTAGTCATCGGGACCATTCTTATGGATACAATATAATTAGAGAAGTACATATAGTGAAATAATTAAAATGTGAAGTATAGTTACTTGAATACTCGGTAGTCATTCTCAAGTTAGGCTACCGTGTTACTGAAATTGATACATCATTCCACAGTTGACGTGCGTTGATGCTTGCCCAGGAAGCTGGAAAGTTCCCGCATGTTGGTTCCCGCAAGCTGTTATCCGCAAACAAGATTCCCGCAAGAACACTCATGGCGGGAGTACATCGCTCAGCACTGTAAGCATAATAGGATGTCTAACGAGCAGTCAGCAAAAGATACGATAGTACTACTATGATGAAGAAAGTTCCCGTACACCGATGGCACAGATGGAAGTTGTCAACAACCCGATCACAAGCGGGGGTTGTTGGATGCAAACGAAGATACAAAACAAAGCGTAATGGTTCTGGGTACGTCAGCCAGCTCTGAAGACGCACCGGGCAGAGTTTACTTGCTGAGGTCGAAAGTTAGAAGAACCTACACGATATTAGTGCGGTGACAGTTGAAATACCACTTTTAGGCGTGGCCGCCAGATCCGGCGAGTCATCCATCAAAGAACATCCTGCCTCTACATCTGTAGAATCACATATTCAGGCCGTAAAGGCCTCACCGCAAGTTCGTGTTCCGAAGTAGATATTGATATTCGTGAACAGTAATCAGAAAGTTCCAAATTGCTCCCGCAAGTAGGGAGTTACAAAATTGTTTTTAGTGCGGTGGGTTGGCTGACTGCTAGCTACGGGAGAGAAACTGACAGAAAGTGAAGTTATATGCGTAATAGCTGTCGATCGCAGCTAGTACAGGTCCAACCTGTTCGGCCCCTGGCTCCTTTTATAATCCTCGTGTTGTCACAGGCGCAGGCTCCAACCAATCATCGTTCGAGCAACAGCCAATCAGCGGGTAGCTAATAATAGCGCAGTCGAATGTTCTAGAACATTCTAGAAGTTCTGTGTCCACGTGGTTATGACGTCACGGCAATATTTTGAAGATAATCAAGAAGGGTTTTCCATGGATAACTCAGCCATTTCTTAACCGATTTTGAAATGGTTTACAGATTTAAAAAGCCCGTCAAATTCTTGTCTTGAGTAATGCCAGATTTAACGGGAATAGGTAATCAAAAAGGATTACAGGGTACCATCTCTGTACACTAAAAGCATCATCCTATCTTGGTCGTAAATTACGTGCTCCATCAAAAATAGCATTTAAGCGTGCGCATGCGCATTATGTGCCTTAACGAACTTAGTCGTTTTCGCAATGCGATCTCTCTCATAGGCCCATATACGCTTATGACTCTACCCGGGGGGGGGGGGGGGGGGGCGTGTTCAGGGAACGAATCCAGGACGGGTGGCGTGTACCCAGCTTAGCTGGTACGGCCGGTACCCGACCGGTCGATCCGAACTACACCGCACAAGGCATAGGGCATCTTGCAGAACTGGAAAAGACCATCTCCGTACAAACGCGGTCTTTTCCCTATCAGTCTCATCCATGGCTACCTGCCAGTATCCGCTAGCTAAATCAAGGGTACAAAGCCACTTGGCTCCAAACAAGGAATCTAAAGCCTGATCTATCCATGGTAACGGATAAGCGTCCTTGACACTAAGATCATTATGGTGGCGGTAGTCTATACAAAACCGCAAAAATCCATCCTTTTTGCCTGCTAGTACAATGGGACTGGCGCAGGGGGATGCTGATAGCTCTATTATACCTGTCCGCAACATGTTGTTTACTTGTTGGGGATGCTCTCATACAAGCGCTTGTTAAAACAGTGATGGAAGCTCCAGTGTCAACAGTGGCGCTGGTGGAAACACCGCTAAATGGACAGGCACATTTATATATCACCTTATGGTGGGCCTGTGGAAGAGTTTCCAATGATACCATCTGCGGAAGTGTTTTTGGTGTGGTATCATCCTGTATATAGTCAGCTTGTTTCTGGATGGCTTCCGGAAGTGCGGTTGGTGGTTGAGTGTGGAAAGGACCAACCCGTCATCGCTGCTGCTGTGCTTGCTTAGGCGATGACGGATGAGGTGGTAGCAGTGGTGGTGGTGTCGATGCCGTTTCTGTGTATTTTGAGTTGGTGTAAACATCAGTGCGGGTAGGATTTTCACGATCATGGATGAGGGCTACCTGTGTGAACCACTTTTGACAATGCACCATGGGATGTTTAGTTGATGCACTGAAGAAGCTATGATGGCATGGGATTTTCACTTGTACCGTTTGGCATTCCCGGTGTGTTCGCTTGTCCCTGCCACGCCGGACGGATGCCCAGTTCTCCACACAGGATGCTGCCTAGGCTGGGTACCTCTCCGTACATGCCTGAGATAAAGACCTGTCCATGTTGGGGGAACATAATTCGGGACAGAGTCAAGGCGCACCCTGCCGACTCCTGACCCGAGCGGACACAGTACTGGATGCCAATTAATAGGTCATCTTAGCGAGGGCCATAGCCCGGCTGGACCGTACCATTTTAGCTAAGGGCTCTGTGTAGATCGTTCGTGGATGTCATTTTAGCAAGAGGCCCGCATAGATCATACTAGCCAGGTCAATCATCCTGCAGGTACTTGGGATCACAGACTGCTCCACCCGTCCAGCAAGTGACAGTTTACACCGTCTCACGCACATACCCTCCTGCTTCCCAAAGAGTCACTTTTCATGACCTCTGATCACAGGAGACATAACTCGCAATAAGAACGCTTGCCATGGCCTGACTGTACATTGAGCCATCTTGACCACTCATAACCAGTAACAGGTTGATGAACTGACATGATCAAGACGACTGGCTGGTGACCCAATCGATAGCGATCACCATCCGAGCTTACGCTCAACAACCGACGGTCTGATCCATATCTATCTGCCAACAGTATACAAACTTTGACCATTTCCCCGACTTCCCCTGCAAGCCATCTCTAGCAAACAGCAAACTTCTAGTCTGCTAGAGATGTCCTGGGTGTGGACTATCGTCCACGCACCACGCACCACGCATGCCCACTTACTATTACCAAGTTCAGCAGCCAAACAATGCACCGACTAGACGGTAACACAGTAGGATGTTGATTCAGCCTTCATTAGACACGGAGGCCTTCAGATTTTACGTGCCCCCAGACACTCTCTCTCTCTCTCTCTCTCTCTCTCTCTCTCTCTCTCTCTCTCTCTCTCTCTCTGTCGAGCCCACAATTTCTGGCAGGGGGAGATGTCAGTTCTGCAGATGCGGCGTGCATTGTTGGCACCGAAATATAAGAAGCTGGGTGCGTGTGTATGCATAATGTGGTAGGAGAATGGATAGTAGTGCTGGCCACCTGACGTTGTCGTTCAGAGGCCGCAGTTGAGCCGGGTTGTGAGAATGGGCACTGAGGTGACTCTGTAATCAGTGCCCTTGTTAGTTTGACGGTGTCTCAGGCTGTGGGGTTCGTCGGTCAGCAGTCGGAGTTGTTGCTGGAGGGCGATTAGGACATCGTTCCTTTCAGTGGCCCGGCTGACCACATCCAAAACATGTGTGTGGGGAAATTATTGTAGTTGCTAGACGTGTTGTGGATTGCGTTGCTACTGTTGTGCTGAGGGTGGTGACTAAGTTGGTGAGTGCTGAGATTTGTTTAGTGACCTCTTCTAACCTATCGTGCATGTTTTGTCTATTGCTATTGTTGTGATGGTTCCCGCGTCCTGGGACATTGTTATGGCCCCCACGATGGGATTGGCCACGCCCCTTCCTCTAGATTCGTGATTCTGACTGGTGGGTGATCTGGTTGTATTTTCGGGTCTGATGCTGATGTTGGTGCTGTTGCAGTGCTGTTGTCGGTGGTGGTGGCGAGATTGACATCGTTCTCTTAATTTATAGGGTGCAGTTGACAGCGATTATTCTTTTCCCATTCTAAGAAATTCTCAATACGAACCGCGGTGGCTGTGAGTTGTTGCAGACTACCATGCTCCGTAAGGAATAGGTTTTCTTTTAGGGCTGGCTCACCACTCAACGCGTCGATGAAGGTGTCCAGATGTAAATGGGTGACACCCTCGAGATTCATGCTGGGATATGCGCGATGACGTTGGCGAACAAAATGGTCGTGAAGGATATGTTTGCCCCCGTAGGGGTCTGTGTCATGGTCGACCATGATATGGCATAGATGGTGAGTGCCTATCGCGGATATCCGACAGGGTTATAAATTGAGTTCCTGCCTGCGAGGCATCATGGAATGTCCCTTCGCTGATCGGGGGAATGCGCTGGTCCGCCATGGCGCTCCACTCCATTGCACTGCATACACATGATATGCAGGAGGGCTGGTTAGCTGCAGTTCTTTGGCTTGCGGATCCTGTATCGCGTCTCTCCGGAAAGTACAAAGACCGGCCTCTAGAGCCGGTGGAACGTTCACATTCCAGTGGGGTCGTGCGGCCATTGACGCCAAAATTAAACCACATGGTCTCGTCCCAACTGTTAGCGTACCCGGTATGACGTTCCATCCTAATTTAGGAACACGGACATGATGATAATAATTAAACAGTCACAAAATAATATATACCATACAAACAATATCACTCGTTTGACAGTAATGAGCAAATAATACAGTACATAGAGCCAACTGGTGTTCTTTCTACGTGGTCTCGCCGACGGTACCACTCAGATCCGTAAATCCGCAGAGGTATCCCGGCAAGGGAACATCACGTCGAGGTCACTTGATAGTTTAATATAAACTAATTACACCCCTAACACACACACAAAAAATGTTGCTGCGAGAGGAACGTCACAGGGAAATGCCTTCAACGCCGAAGCGGAGGAAAAGAGCTGGCAAAAAGGGCCACTCTTTTGTTCAAACAGAAAATGCTAAGTGCTGAAAATCCTAGTGAAGCCATAATTAATGTGATGCACACTGGTTTACGTGAGGAAGGGATGAATGATTTCCAAAGAATTCACAGGTCACCGTCTTATGTAGGTCCAAAGTTACTGCATTGGTAGTTTCTGATTTATTTATGCGGGCCTTTTGCAACATTCTAATCTACTATTTGGTTATTAGAAACGAGTACAAGCTTTGGTCGCAAGTGGCAGGGATTCCTACCTAACTTTACATGCATTTATCTAAAAGGCGAAGATGCTCAGCTCCCCGTAGGTCGCCCTGCATAGCATCTACCTCCGAAATATGGTGTGCGTACATGTTACGGAGCAATAGCCCCTGAATTAAACAACAATCTGGTCACTACTGTCCCGAAACCACAGATAACATCACCAGGACAAACTTAAAGTGCACAGAGCAATTTTTAAAAGGTGCCATGTCATTTATGGTGGGGATAAAGAGACGGATATCCACCGCTAGTGTCCTTCCCGTAAGGGCGTGGTGGGTTCTAAGACTTCACCCAGACACTACAACGAATTGGATGGAGATCCGCATCTCATCCATCACCACGTGCTATGGAATTAAGATTTACCTGTCATTAGGGCTACGTTCCAGACTGCCCAGAGATGCACTGCAGGCCAGTATCACACAATATTATTTCTTTTCGCAGTGCTTCCTACATTGGCGGGGGTATCTAACTAACTAGTATCCGAAGATACAGGGGGAGATGTATGTAAATCGACACTTTAGTTATCACCACTCGGAAACCCCAATAGTTCCCCAGAGTCGGATCCTGCTAATGTATCGATAGGGAATCGAAACAAATATTAAGCCTTGCGGCTGGTGGATCGTGGAAAGAGACAATAACTCGATATTAATAAGAGGCCCTAAGACAATTGGCCAATTTTACACACCCTAGCCGGTGCGTCGTGTTACATATCCACTACATCCGGAAAAGAGGCATACACTATGCATCTCTTATGGAGAAATCGTCCCTAACCACTTTAAACATATCCCATTGAGCTAAAATAGCCAAGTTTAGTCGGTAAGATGTCAGGCTCATGCAATTAGAGCATGATCAGCGACCTCAGTGTAAAATTGATGCTAGGGGAGAAGTGATGCATATATATATATATATATATATATATATATATATATATATATATATATATATATATATATATATATATATATATATATATATATATATATATATATATATATATATAATGTTGCTGTATAATATTACCTAGTGTACTGCATTCTAGAGTTTTTATAAACAAACAAAACATATTAACTAGAATGGCTACTTGCCATATACACAACTAACCAATACAGTGAGAACGATATATATCAAAGGTCATAGGACCTTACGGTGCTGTTAGTTGAGAGCATCCACAGTAAATAAGGATAATATTCACATACAATAGAAAGTATAAAATTGTGCTCAGAAGGACCGGTAAGGTACCTATTAGGCATCGGAAATAATGAAATATACAATATTATAGCTACTTGAGTACCTATTGGTCATCGGTACGGTAAAAGTTCATAAGTCACTGAAATTGAGGCGCTAATATGAAAATAGCACGAGATGGCACAATCTTTAATGCAGGGAAGATTTCTGCAGGCAGGTTTCCCCAAGCAGGTTTCTGCAGGCAGACTATTGATGCGGCACACTCTCATGATGGTGAAGAAGAACGGAAAATAAGATGTCCATTAGATAGTCATTTAACTGATACATGATTTAAACATTTAAACAGTTTGTTGTAAAGTTTCCGTCCGGCGACGGCGGTGTGAAAGTTGAAAGTTGCCCATTAACAGAGAGGGCTAATGTAATAATTAATTATGCAGGTACAATAACTGGGTACACAGTGCGGGATACATCGCATAGCTCTTGCGGCGCACCGAGCAGAGTCCCATCAGACTTTGGTCTAAAAGTTAATTATCACACGCGACCTGCAGCGCGAAGGTTTGAATCCACATTTCAGCGTGGTCGGCGAAGATCTGGCGAGTTATACACCAAGAATCACCATCAGCTCTATATCCCATAGAATCACATCGGGCCGCAAGGCCCTTTCCGCAGGAAAAACTCCCTTAAGAAAGTCTGGATGTGGAAGTTCTTACTTTAATTTATGTTTGCCCCCAGATGGCCGTCCGGGAGCATCCAAAATTGTTTACATTTAAATAGTCATGATGGATAATTTTCGAAAAGTCCAAGATGGCCACCAAGAAAGTTTACCATTCAAAATTCTCATTTGATTTCTTGAAGCCTATCATCATAGGGTCGTTCCACCCAAATGTGTTTGATATTGAGCCGTAGTAGTAGTAGTAGTAGTAGTAGTAGTAGTAGTAGTAGTAGTAGTAGTAGTAGTAGTAGTAGTAGTAGTAGTAGTAGTAGTAGTAGTAGTAGTAGTAGTAGTAGTGGTGGTAGCAATTTAAAGGCGTCTGGAAAATCTTTGGCGCGTCTAAGGTGGCTACCGAAAAAAATGACCAATCAAAACACTCATTAGAAGTCTTTAAGCCGATCACTGATCATTCCACCCAGGTTTCGTTGAAAAATGGCTGCCAGAAAATTGACCAATCAAAATTCTGTATATACGTTCTGAAGCCTGCCCACCTGCAGCCCTTCCAATTGATTTCACAAAACGTTTGGAAAAGCCAAGATGGGTGCTGAAAAAAATTGAGCAATCAAAATTCTGAGTGCATCTTCTGAAGCCTGCCACCATAGGGTACTTCCATCCAAGTCAGGAAAATGTTGCTGAAATCCGTCAAGAAGCTACGGATGAGAGGCATTTTGACACTTTCGGGTTTCGGGATTTTGACACAAAAAATTGACCAATCAAAAATTTGAATACAAGATCTAGAACCAACGTCGACAGAATGCTTTAAGCCAAATTTGGTTGAAATCTCACAAGAAGCTAATGAGGAGATGCGTTTTGACACTTTTCGGTAGATTTTTTACAAAATCTACGATTTTCACCCAAAAATCTGAAGAGGTTCTAGTGCCTACCACTATATGATCCTTCCAGGAAAATTTAGTTGAAATCAGTTAAGAGCTAAGGAGGAGACGCATTTTGACACTTTGCGGTAAATTCTTTACAAAATCTAAGATTTTCACCCAAAAAATTGACTAATCAAAAATCTGAACAGAAGATCTAGAACCTACGTCCATAGAATGCTTCAAGTCAAATTTGGCTGAAATCTCTCCAGAAGCTAAGGAGAGGATACGTTTTGACACTTTCCGGTAGATTTTTTTGCAAAATCTAAGATTTTCACCCAAAGATTGACGAATCAAAAATCTAAATAGAAGATCTAGAACCTACGTCCATAGAATGCATCAAGCCAAATTTGGCTAAAATCTCTCGAGAAGCTAAGGAGGAGATGCGATTTGACACTTTCCGGTAGTTTTTTTTTAACAAAGTCTAAGATTTTCACCCAAAAAATCGATCAATCAAAAATTTGAATAGGTCTTCTAGAGCCTACCTCTATAGGATCCTTCAAACCAAATTGGGCTGAAATCCGTCTAAAAGCTAAGGAGGGGATGAATTTTGACACTTTCTGGTGAATTTGTATAAAATGTAAGAGCTTTGACCCAAAAATTTAAAAATAAAAAATCTGAAAAGAAGTTCTAGAGCCGCCCTCGATAGCATCTTATAGCCAAATTTGACTAAAATCTGCCAAGTGGTTTAGGAGATACATTTAATGTAAAAGTTGATGGACGGACAGATGGATGGGCGACGGACGGTTGCCACGGCATAAGCTTACGTGGCCATTCTGGCCAAGTGAGCTAAAAAGAGGTTATGTCATTGGAAGCGGGCAAAGGAGGGCAACCAGAAAGGTACCATCTCTAAAGGAAATGGACTATCCAAACAGACTGAGAAAGCTGGGGTTGCCAACACTCAAGTATAGAATATTGAGAGGTGATGCTATTGAAGTGTTTAAGATAATGAAAGGGATACACGCCAGTGAAGTCACTGAAGATATGCTGCACCTGGCAACCTTTACACCAACAAGACTAGATCTATGAAACTATGCATTTACAAACAGAGTGGTGGAAATGTGGAATGGTCTACCGGAAGAACGAACAAATGCTGAAACGGTGTTTGCATTTGAAGTAGGGTTGGCTGCTTTTTGGCAGAATCAAGAGGTGAAATATGATTTCACAGCAGACTACAAGTCGCCAGGAAGTCGCCTGAAAGAAGAGTTTAGGTTGAAAAATGAAGATGTGGACGAAGACGCAATAAATGCCTAAGTCCATAATACTATCGTAAGAAGTATAACATGTGGCGCTTGGAGGCAATTCGGTAAATATAATATTGTGTAGATACGTCTTTTTCCCATCTGGAAAGAACTGGGGGTTTAGGACGTGGTGGTGTGGGGTGGGTGGTGGGAGGGGTTATATATGGAGCAGACCATAAAGGCAACAATGTAACCTACTTAACTCAGCCTTTACTGAAAAAATAGCGACAGCATGGAGATCAATAGCGCGAAAGCATGGCTGGATTAAGCATTCTATAGGTACGCATGGCTGGATTAAGCATTCTATAGGTGCGCATGGCTGGATTAAGCATTCTATAGGTACGTATGGCTGGATTAAGCATTCTATAGGTACGCATGGCTGGATTAAGCATTCTGTAGGTACGCATGGCTGGATTAAGCATTCTATAGGTGCGCATGGCTGGATTAAGCATTCTATAGGTACGCATGGCTGGATTAAACATTCTATAGGTACGCATGGCTGGATAAAGCATTCTATAGGTGCGCATGACTGGATTAAGCATTATGTAGGCCCTACCTGTTAACCAAAGGTTAGCCACCACCAGATATATATATATATATATATATATATATATATATATATATATATATATATATATATATATATATATATATATATATATATATATATATATATATATATATATATATATATATATATATATATATATATATATATATATACGTGTGTGTATATATACTGAACCAAAAAGGTTTAGCAACACTGAGAAAATTACTGTATAAATGTTATTTAACAAAAACAATAAATTGATTCAAATATATTATTTAATTGATAGGTCATTTTACAATTTGAACAACAGTCTCTTGTTACTGTAATGTTAGCATCGCGCCTTTAACACGGCATCATTCAACGGAAGGGTCCAATTTAAATAATGACACTGAGCTGTCAATACCGGTTGTGACCTCCGCGCGCATTAACCACCGCCGTACATCGCTTTCTAATGCTTCGAATTAAGCACCTGATGTCAAGAAGAGGAATCGCATCCCATTCCTGGAGAAGTGCAGCTTCCAGCTCCCGCACGTTGTGAAGATGTGGATGGTTCTCACGCACCATACGGCCAAGAATGTCCCACACGTGTTCGATAGGAGACAGGTCCGGTGATCGCCCTGGCCAGTCCAACACCGGAACGTTGTTAGCCTCAATGAAATCACTGGTGACCCTAGCTGAATGAGGACGGGCGTTGTCTTGCTGGAACATAGTCTGCATGATGCTGCATAAAAGGGATGACAACAGGGGCGACAACTTCTTCACAGAAACGTTGAGCCGTTAAATTTCCGCGAATCACAATAAGATCTGTTTTGCCATTTTCATGGATTCCAGCCCACACCATGACACTGCCGCCACCGAATCTGTCGTGCTGAATGATGTTGGCTGCATCATACCGTTCTCCTAAACGTCGCCAATTCCGTTACCTACCATCCGCCACATCCACACAAAACCTCGACCCATCACTGAACAAAACCTGGCTCCATTGTTGAGCACGCCATCGCTGATGAGTTCTTGCCCATGCAAACCAATTCTCTATGTGACGCGCTGTAAGCGGAAGAGCAACAAGTGGACGACGGGCAAACTTCACTGTTGCTAAACTTATATCTCACATGCACAGAGTATGGGATATGTGGTAGTGGAATGGGTGGACGATAATTCAAAGGCAAGTGGGTTAACCCAGCGCTATGGACAAAACTGCAGGGGGTTCTAGGCGTCTTTCCACAAAAAAACTTTGAAATCTGGATGCTGTCAGCCGGCCTCTCCTGCATTTTCGGAGATAAGTATAGATCAGCAGTTAGTTCTTAAATTTATATATATATATATATATATATATATATATATATATATATATATATATATATATATATATATATATATATATATATATATATATATATATATATATATATATATATATATATTTGTCGCTGGTTAGGAATTTAATGCCACCCGTGAGCCAGTCATCCAGACAACACCCCGCCCCCTCGCCGCGCTACTGAGTGGATTGACTCGCCGGAATAGAACCCCAAGACATTTTGAAACTAAGGCCCGATTTATAAGTCGAACTTCTCATGTGCCGTGTCAGCTAAATCTGCCTGAAAATTACAGCGTCCACTATATAAATCAACCAGTCGTCATTGGCGCGGCGCGACAGAAAGTTTGACTTATAAAACGGGCCTAAAATGCTTTCAGAGCCCATCTGCACATAGTTTCAGTTTGGCGTCAGTGAGGTGTGGATTTTTATTTTGTTAATTTTAAGGGCCCCCTTCCATACCCTCCACCCCCCCCCCCCCCACCCCAACCCCCTTAAATATCATGGGCCCTGGGCATAGTACCTCTTGTGCCTAATGGATAGTCTGACCCTGTGTGAAAGATGAAATAGGAACAATTACAATGTAAGAAAATGAGACACTGGGTATAACTCCCTTCCCCTGGTTTTAGCAGAATATGGCCTTTTTACAAAATTGGTGGAGGATGGGGACTGTGGGGTCGACACCCATTACCAGCAACCCTTGGGTACGCGACTGCGTTAATACAGATTTTGACAACAGCTAAATTCTATATATTTAGTATTTAGTTTATATATTTAGTATCGAGCAACGAAATATAACTGAATGTTTGGAATATACCGTGATTGTTGTCACACTGGGTATAACTCCCTTCCCCTGGTTTTAGCAGAATATGGCCTTTTTACAAAATTGGTGGAGGATGGGGACTGTGGGGTCGAGGATGGGGACTGTGGGGTCGACACCCATTACCAGCACCCCTTGGGTACGCGACTGCGTTAATACAGATTTTGACAACAGCTAAATTCTATATATTTAGTATTTAGTTTATATATTTGGTATCGAGCTACGAAATATAACTGAATGTTTGGAATATACCGTGATTGTTGTCGATTGACAAATTTAAATTCCGAATTTCAAGATTCAAAGATTTAAAATGACTATGGCTACGTGGCTGCTGCTGCTACTGCTGCTGCTGCTGCTACTGCTACTGCTACTACTACTACTACTACTACTACTACTACTACTACTACTACCGAAAGCACAAACAGTGGTTATATAACTAGATAAATACCAAAATATGTAATTATGAATTGATATATAATGTCTGATCGCCATAACATTTATAATTTCTGTAAATTCATATTCCCCATATGCCATTATGTGGCCTGGGTGTAAATAAAATAATCTGAATCTGAATCTAAAGCTGACAATACGCGTTAAAATAGTCAACCCTCGGCAACATCGCCAATGTAGCGGGATCAAAATTCACGTCCGTTTTCGATAACTTGCCATTAGTAGGCTATTCTGGGCCAGGCCCGGACCCTTTGCTAACTGAGGGGGTCAGTGGGTGGGGGGGGGGGGGGAGGGAGGAGCGGAGTCGTTAGCTGGAAGACTTTGCAAATGGACCATCAGATTCAGTTGGTTGTGAAATTAGGCCTACCACATTTTTAGACCAAATCTCTTTTTCATTTTCCATACAGGCCCCAGGGAGGGACTCGACATGAACGTATGGTATGGTCAATCTACGTGCGTCTATAGCTTACTATGTCCTACCAGGTTTTAAAAACAGTTCTGGGTGCGTGAGCGTCTGGGTGTTGTGACTGGGGCTGCGAGTGACCGGAGAAAATAGGCTGTGGAATATTTTGAAAACAACAGGCCCAAAAGGCCGGTGTCGTTCATCTGGAACATATTCATTTCAACTAGAACGGATATCAGCTTTAAGGAGAATCCTAAGGTTTTGGCCAGAGTTGCAACAAGAACTAAGCCATTCAAGTTGGCTGTCAAACAAATCAATCCATCAGGTTCTCTTGAACCAACTTGATTCAGCTCTTGTCCCAGATATTTCATGCGTTTTGAATCAGTCCCCCAAACCGTTTCGGAGAAGATTAAAAAAACCCATTTCTAAAAATCGGCGAAAATCCAAGATGGCCGTCAGCCAAATTGGCTGATCGGCTTCGTTTGAGTAAAGCTGGATCTCTATAGCGTAAGGATGCTGCCTGCCAAGTATAATAGATATCGGCCCAGTGGTTCTCGAGAGGAGGCCATTTTAAATTTCCTATTGCTTTAGTATGCGAGCTTTTGGCGGGAAAAAGATCCAAGATAGCCGGCAAGGTGTTCATCTGGCTGTTTTGAAAAAGGCAAATTTGAAATCGGAATACCTGAAACCCTATATAAAACCAATTTCGCTTCAAAATCTGACAAATAAAAAAGTCCAATCTAGACGCCAAACACACGGTACATTTTTATTGATTGGCCCATGGCGGCCATATTTTTTCTAAACTGCCCTTGAAGAAACTTTAATGGGAAAGTTTTCGGTAAAACTATCTCATCCAAGATGGCCGTCGAAGCATTTGGCCTATCACGTTCCCTTGAACAAAGTTGGTTCAACTCTTGCCATAAATGATGTTTTATGAGTTTTGAATCGATCCGCATATCCACTTTGGAGATTTTTCAAGACGTTTCTAAAAATCGGCCAAAATCCAAGACGGCCGCTGGCCAAATTGGTCGACTGGCTTCGTTTGAACAAACTTGGATCTCTATGCCCTAAGGATGCTTCCTGCCAAATATAATTCAAATCAGCCCAGTGCTTCTTGAGTTGTTTAAAGAAAAAGTTGACGGATGGACGCATGCCGCCGGGTCGACGGACGATGGACGGTCACCACAGCATAAACTCACTTGGCCATTCTTGACAGATTTCTAATAAAATTTCAAAATACCCAATATCGGTACTTGTCTGATTGTTTTGAATTTGATGGTTCGTTAAATAGCACCCATTCCTGACAAAACTACATCAAAATACTGGGCGCCTTCAACATGATGAAGATTATGCCAGAGATGATCGATATATTGACCATATGGTTTTATATCAGGTTAGATTAGTCTGGCGACTTTTAAAGTAAAACGGACATACATTCTACAGCGTTAGCTATTTTAACTCGTCATGACACATTTAAAGCAATATGTCACAGTAATGTCCCCAATGTGACGGTAGTGTTATACCTGTACGACAGAGGGCGCTGCTGCGCTTTTATTAGTCATTGTTACCTTATGTGTATGCAATCAAATTGTCGACCTCATTCGAACTCGGTTGCTTAGATTACAATTATAAATAGCTAGTGACAGAACTATACGGAAATGATTAGTCAACATAGGTGATGGGGGCGTGTTCTGTTAAAACAAGACGCATCGGTACACTGTAACAAATATAACACCTGAACTGGACAAAGCACTATTTTAGTATTTAGATTCACTGGACAATCAATCAAAACACACGATGAATAGGCTTTAGTGTATCTCTCTCAAGGTGCTTCTTTTCATCAGTATGTATTGAATGAAATCAATTAACTAATAAGATCCAAGTAAATTCACATAACACAAATACATGCAGGCATACTTGCACGCGTGAACACACGCACTATACATGTATGTATACGCACACAGAAACAGAATATTTATTGGCGTAAAATCTACATACAGATATACATGGCCAGACATGAAATGACGCACTACTGCTCACACATGCACGCACAACACAACACGCGCGCTCACGCGCAGCAGTTTGTGAATGTTTATGGAGTTGGTGTGTTGATTGTGGCATGCACTCACTCATCCACACAAACTCACATGACACTTAGGCACACAGGATGGTTTTATGGTGATCAGGGCTCTTCCAGCAGAGGTTGACGTTGGTCTCCCAGCATAGTGTGAGCCCATTCTTTTATCAGAGGTTGAGGTTGGCAGATATCGATTTCCCAGAAGAGGATGGAGTTAGTTTCCAAGCAGACATTGAGGTTGACCTCTCCCTTAAATGTGATCGACAAGTAGCAGTTTGTATCCCAGCAGACATTAATCTCCCATACAGAGGTTGAGGTTGCTCTCTCAGCAGACATCAACCTACCGGTTGAAGTTGGCCACTTAGGAGAGGGTCAAGTTGACCTTCCAGCAGAGGTTGATCGTAAATGATCTTTATTCAGACGTTAAGGTTCATAACTCAGCAGACAATCTCCCCCAAAGAGGTCACAATAGTTTGAGATTGGCCTCCTCCAAACAGGTTTAGGATGGTTTCACATCTGATGGTGATTTTGACATAATTTGGAATTGATCTCCCCTTGGATGTTTAAGTTGATCTCCCAAGATAGAGTTGAATATCCGAGCAGAGGGTGGGGTTTGATTCACGCACAGAGGCTGATCTGCAAACCGAGGTTGAGACTGATCTGGTAGCAGAGCTTGGGGTTGGTCTGTACACAGAAGTTAATCTTCTAGCAGAGGTTGAGATTGGTTTCTCCGTAGAATAAGGTTGGTCTTCCAGCAGAAGCTGTCATCCTAGCATAAGTTGAGTTTGATCTAGTTGAGGGCAATCCTCCAACAGAGGTTGAAGTTAATCTCCCAGCAAAGGTTGAGGTTTGTCTCCCAGCAAAGGATCATTTTGCCCTCAATGCAGATAGTGGCCTCTCATCAGAGTTGAGCTGGATCTTACAACAGAGTTTGAGGTTGGTCATACGGCAGAGCTTTATAAGTAGGTTGACATCCATGGAGGTTGAGGTTGGTATCCCAGCAGAAGTTGAAAGCTTGAGGTTGGTCTCCCACTCTCTCAGCAGAAATTGGTATCCTAGCAGCGGTCTTCCAGTAAAGGTCACTCCTCCAACAGAGTTTGATTGCATGAGCTTGCAGATTTTCAATATTAACATTTTGCATTTAGTTCAACTTACCAGTTCATATATTATCTTTGGTTAAGTATACTGGAACCAATCTTGGACACAATGTTGGGGTCAAAAGGGCAAAAATCAAGGTTATTGTGAAATTGTTAAAAACTGTGTTACCAGAATGGCCAAGTGAGCTTATGCGATGACGACCATCCATCCATCTGTCTGTCAACTTTTGCTTTAAAAGGCTACTCCTCATTATTAACCGCTTGGCAGATTTCAACCCTAATTTGGCTGGAAAGACGTTATGGTGACAGGTTTCAGAACATGTATAAAAAATTTTGATTGGTACATTTTTTGGGTGAAAAACTTAGATTTTATGAAAAAATTACTGGAAATTGTCAAAATGCTACTCCTCATTAACTGCTGGGCAGATTTCAACATAATTTGGGTGGAATGATTGTATCAGGGTAGGCTTAAAAACCTATATATACAGAATTTTGATTAGTCCATGTTTTGAGTGAAAATCTGAAATTTAATGAAAAATCTAGAGGAAATGATCAAAGCGCTACTCATTAACTGCTTTGGCGGGTTTCAAACTAATTTGGCTGGAATGACCCTAGGGGGTAAGCTTCTGAATTTGTATACTGAATTTTGATTGGTTAATTTTTTTGTAAAAATCATAATTTATTTAAAATTAACAAAATGCTACCCTTCATTAACCACTTGGTGGATTTCAACTTAATTTGACAGGAAGAATGCTATGAGTGTAGACTTCAGATCTTCTATACAGAATTTTGATTGTTAATTTTTTTTGCCATCAAAATCTTAAATTTTTGGAAAAATATACGGGAAATGGTCAAAACTCCTCACTGCTTGGTGGATTTCAACCTAATTTTGCTGGAAGTACCCTATGGGGGTAGGTTTCTGAATTTGTACATAGAATTTTGATTGGTCAATTGTTTTGGGTGCAAATCTAAGATTTTATGAAAAATTTACTTGAAATTGTCAAAATCCTACTCCTCATTAACCGCTTGGTGGATTTCAACCTAATTTGGCGGGAAGGATGCTATGAGTGTAGACTTATGAATTTGTGTACAGAGTTTTGATTGGTCAATTGTTTTGGTGAAAATCGTAGAATATATGAACTATTTACTGGAAATGGTCAAGTCGCTACTCATTAACTGCTAGGTGGATTGCAAGTTAATTTGTCTGGAAGGACCCTATGGCAGTAGGCTTCAGAAATTGTATACAGAATTTTGATTGACCAATTTTTTTGGGTCAAAATCTTAGATTTTATGAAAGATTTACTGGAAATTGTTCAATTCCTACTCTTCATTAACCACATAGTGGATTTCAACCTAATTTGGCTGGAAAGACCCTGGGGGGGGGGGTGTAGGCTTCTAAATGTGTATACAGAATTTTGATTGGTCAATTTTGGAGTGGGAATCTAAAATTTTATGAAAAATTTCCTGGAAATTGTCAAAATGTTACCCCTCATTAACACTTGGCCACTTTCAACCAAACTTATCTGGAAGGACCATAGGCTGGTAAGCTTCAGGACCTGTATACATAATGTTGATTGGTCAATTTTTGTGGTGGCCATCTTGAATTTTCAAGGAATACTTTAAAACACTACTCTTACTTAATCAATGGCTCGATGTCAACAAAACTTGGGTTGAATGATCCTGCGGTGATGGCTTTAAGTTCTAATGAGAATCTTGATTGGTCGATTTTTTTTTCGGCATCCATCTCATTTTCCAATAATTTTTTTAAATCCTTTAAAACGCTACACCTTAATCAATGAAACCTGGCTTGAAGGATCCTGTGGGCATATGCTTCCGAACTTGTATTACAGAATTTCATCATGTTGATTGGTTAATTTTTTGGGCAGCCATCTTGTTTTCCAAAAACTTTCCAGAATCCTTTAAATCGCTACGTTACTACCTACTTAATCAATGGCTTGATCTCAACCAAACATTGGTGGAAAGATCCTATGATGATAGACTTCAAGTAACCAAATGAGAATTTCTATTGGTCTATTTTCTTTGTCAACCTTCTCAGATTTTCTAAAAAATATCTATCATACATGTCTATTTAAATGCTAGTGGTCCAGGTGAGCGCCACAAGCCCTTGGCCTCTTGTTTTCAACATTGACATTTTGTGTTTGGCTCAACTTAGCAGGTTTGCTTAATATTCTTGAACACATACTTCCTTATAAGGAGAGGGCATGACACAATGACCTTTAGGCTAAAAGGTCAAAGGTTAATATTATTGTGATATTGATCATGTTGGTAAATGACTGTTTTTTTAAGCATTAACATTTTGCGTTTACCTCAATTTAGTAGTTCATAGCTGGTTTGGTTAATCATATTGGCCACAAACATAAAGACATGCTTCCGTCAAAATGGTCTTGGGAAAAACTTGTTCCAACTTTAATGTTTCGTGTTTAGCTCAACTTCACTGTTTATATCTTCTTATGTTTGCTTAATCTAGGGTTAACGTTAACCCTAACTTCACTGTTTATATCTTAGGTTTGCTTAATCTAGGGTTAGGGTTAACCCTAACTTCACTGTTTATATCTTATGTTTGCTTAATCTAGGGTTAGGGTTAACCCTAACTTCACTGTTTATATCTTCTTATGTTTGCTTAATCTAGGGTTAACCCTAACTTCACTGTTTATATCTTACGTTTGCTTAATCTAGGGTTAACCCTAGCCCTAACTTCACTGTTTATATCTTATGTTTGCTTAATCTAGGGTTAGGGTTAGCCCTAACTTCACTGTTTATATCTTACGTTTGCTTAATCTAGGGTTAACCCTAGCCCTAACTTCACTGTTTATATCTTACGTTTGCTTAATCTAGGGTTAACCCTAACTTCACTGTTTATATCTTATGTTTGCTTAATCTAGGGTTAGGGTTAACCCTAACTTCACTGTTTATATCTTCTTATGTTTGCTTAATCTAGGGTTAACCCTAACTTCACTGTTTATATCTTACGTTTGCTTAATCTAGGGTTAACCCTAGCCCTAACTTCACTGTTTATATCTTATGTTTGCTTAATCTAGGGTTAGGGTTAGCCCTAACTTCACTGTTTATATCTTACGTTTGCTTAATCTAGGGTTAGGGTTAACCCTAACTTCACTGTTTATATCTTATGTTTGCTTAATCTAGGGTTAGGGTTAGCCCTAACTTCACTGTTTATATCTTATGTTTGCTTAATCTAGGGTTAACCCTAACTTCACTGTTTATGTCTTATGTTTGCTTAATCTAGGGTTAGGGTTAGCCCTAACTTCACTGTTTATATCTTATGTTTGCTTAATCTAGGGTTAGGGTTAGCCCTAACTTCACTGTTTATATCTTATGTTTGCTTAATCTAGGGTTAGGGTTAACCCTAACTTCACTGTTTATATCTTCTTATGTTTGCTTAATCTAGGGTTAACCCTAACTTCACTGTTTATATCTTACGTTTGCTTAATCTAGGGTTAGGGTTAGCCCTAACTTCACTGTTTATATCTTATGTTTGCTTAATCTAGGGTTAACCCTAGCCCTAACTTCACTGTTTATATCTTATGTTTGCTTAATCTAGGGTTAGGGTTAGCCCTAACTTCACTGTTTATATCTTACGTTTGCTTAATCTAGGGTTAGGGTTAACCCTAACTTCACTGTTTATATCTTATGTTTGCTTAATCTAGGGTTAGGGTTAACCCTAACTTCACTGTTTATATCTTATGTTTGCTTAATCTAGGGTTAGGGTTAGCCCTAACTTCACTGTTTATATCTTCTTATGTTTGCTTAATCTAGGGTTAACCCTAACTTCACTGTTTATATCTTACGTTTGCTTAATCTAGGGTTAACCCTAGCCCTAACTTCACTGTTTATATCTTATGTTTGCTTAATCTAGGGTTAGGGTTAGCCCTAACTTCACTGTTTATATCTTACGTTTGCTTAATCTAGGGTTAACCCTAGCCCTAACTTCACTGTTTATATCTTACGTTTGCTTAATCTAGGGTTAACCCTAACTTCACTGTTTATATCTTATGTTTGCTTAATCTAGGGTTAGGGTTAACCCTAACTTCACTGTTTATATCTTACGTTTGCTTAATCTAGGGTTAACCCTAGCCCTAACTTCACTGTTTATATCTTACGTTTGCTTAATCTAGGGTTAGGGTTAACCCTAACTTCACTGTTTATATCTTATGTTTGCTTAATCTAGGGTTAGGGTTAACCCTAACTTCACTGTTTATGTCTTATGTTTGCTTAATCATACTGAAGCAAAAGTTGGACACATGCTTCTTTTTAATGAGTGGGAATGACATATGACTCCTTGGTGTCAAAATGTCAAATGTCAAGGTGTCCTTGCTAAAACGTAGGTTTTATCAAAACTAATATCTTGCGCTTAGCTTAACTTAGCAGTTTATATATCTCATGTTTGGTTAAGCATACATCTTTCCTTATAATGAGATGACATGACACAATCACCTTGACATTAAAAGGTCAAGGGTTTTCTCAACATTTTACCTCAACTTAGCAGTTCATATCTCATGTTGTGTTAATCATACTTCTCCCAAACTTGGACACTTGCTAATGAGAGGGATGAGACAATTACTTTCGGGTCAAACGGTCATGGTCACTGATAATTGTATTGATAAACCTTCTATATTTATTTTATGTTTGAAGTGACGCTTCATAGTTCATTGCAAAGTTGTAAAGTCTAGCTGCATGGTTGTATTGCAAGGCTATGGCAGCAACAGGTTCCAGTCAAATTAGTTTCAAAATATTAACCCGCTTTCCTGTAAAGTGGTCATGAAACTGAGATGCAGGAATTTCAAGGGTTAATGCAATATAAGTTTTATATTTACACATTACACATGTAGGTTCCTCTCTGACTTTTTCAAATACATTTACTCTACTGCATTACATTATTACAAATATTATTTGTTTGTAATTTGTATCACAGCAAGTAGTATCCGTGCAGGACAGGACAAGAGAATGGAGACTATTGAGTGGTTCATCATTCTGCTATTTACGCTTGTTCTGAGGCACACTACTGCAGTAAACCGGGATGATATAGAATCAAGTGAGTAGTAAACAGCTGTTTTAGTCAAGGTGGGCTGGTACATGGTGATGTTTTAGTCAGTGTTAACTGCCACATGGGGTGCTGTTTTAGTCATGGTGGGCTGGCACATGGGGTGCTGTTTTAGTCACGATGGTCTGGCACATGGGGTGCTGTTTTAGTCACGATGGTCTGGCACATGGAGTGATGATTTAGTCAGGGTGGGCTGCCACATGGAGTGATGATTTAGTCATGGTGGGCTGGCACATGGAGTGATGATTTAGTCAGGGTGGGCTGGCACATGGAGTGATGATTTAGTCAGGGTTGACTATGACTAGCACATGGGGTACTGTTTTAGTCAGGATTGTCTGGCACATGGGGGGGGTGCTGTTTTAGTCAGGGTGGGCTGGCACATGGGAGTGCTGTTTTAGTCATGGTGGGCTGGCACAGGGGGGTGCTGTTTTAGTCAGGATGGTCTGGCACATGGGGGTGCCATTTTAGTCATGGTGGGCTGGCACATGGGGGTGCTGTTTTAGTCAGGATGGTCTGGCACATGGGGGTGCTGTTTTAGTCAGTGTGGGCTGGCACATGGGGTGATGCTTTAGTCAGGATGGGCTGGCACATGGGGTGATGTTTTAGTCAGGGTGGGCTAGTACATCGGGTGATGTTTTATGGTTAACTGGCACATGAGGTGATGTTTGAGTCATGGTTGACTGGTACATGGGGAGCTATTTAAGTCAGGGTTTTCTGGCACATTGGGCGCTGTTTTAGTCAGGATGGGCTGGCACATGGGGTGCTGTTCGAGTCCGGGTTGGCTGGTACATGGGGTGCTGTTTTAGTCAGGGTGGGCTGGCACATGTGGTGATGTTTTAGTTAGGGTGGGCTGTCACATGGGGTGCTATTTAAGTCAGGGTTTTCTGCCACATTGGGCGCTGTTTTAGTCAGGATGCGCTGGCACATGGGGCACTGTTTTAGTCAGAGTGGGCTGGCACATGGGGTGATGTTTTAGTCAGGGAGGGCTGGCACATGGGGTTGCTGTTTGAGTCCAGGTTGGCTGGTACATGGGGTGCTGTTTTAGTCAGGGTGGGCTGTCACATGGGGTGCTGTTTTAGTTAGGGTGGGCTGTCACATGGGGTGCTGTTTTAGTCATGGTGGGCTGGCACTGCTGTTTGTGTCTGGATGGGCTGGCACATGGGGGTGGGTGTGGGTGTGTGTGTTGATAATGAGCTATACTTGTGATGCTTGTGACCATTGTCAGATGTTTTACAAATCCTCCAAGTGATGAGAGTTTCAGAGAACAACTAAGACACATATCAAGCGGCTAGTCTCATACTTTATTTATATCTCAGGACTACAAGTGGCTCATTGCGGTGTTGTGTAAGTGTGGAGATTTCTGTTTGAAATTGCACAGTTAGTAAGCAGGGATTGGCGCATGTGCTTTAGAAGATAGCATGGCTGGGTCTAATAAATTCAGGCAAAGATCCATAATCCATTTCTATTGCATTTCTTCGTCAAGATGTCACTCAAATTTGAGTGTTTGCCCATTTGCGGGCTCAGAAGACGGTCTCAGAGCCAGTCATTCCAGCGGTGAGTAGGAAAATTTCAAGAATATTCATCTCTTGGCTGCAAATGGGTATTTCTTAATTTTACTACAAATTCTGTTTCTGCTCGACTTGACCATTAAAGAGCTACATGCATCCAATACACTTTCTTAATAAATAAGATATGTTTAGGCTGTGGCATATTCAGAATCATGAGCAAGGGTAGGAAAGATATTATTAATTGAACAAGAGCAATCAGTTTTCAGACCCTCAGTATAAGAAGTCTGGATTTTGCCATATTTCTTTGGATCATGACCAAAGCTGTGCAATCCTAGTGAGTGGTTGTCACCCTTTATTGTGTTAAAATTTTAGTCAAATTATACCAGTAGTTTCTGAGATATTCATAGATCCAGAATTTCATGCAATCTGACAAAAGTGTGGCTCTATCACTGCGAAATCCTTCATGGTGTTAAAACTTCGAGCCAGATCAGATAAGTAGTCCGAGATACACAGGCAGACACGCACGCACGCACGCACACACACACACACACACACACACTATATGTGATATATATTTTCTTCTTCTTTTAAATATAGTTGATGTTGAATATTCTGGGAATTGCCATCTGTACGCTGGGAGCCACAAAAAAATTGGGGACGAGAAGGTTATACTGTTTTATGGTAGAACTCGGGTGGATTATCCCCCTCAATGGATTAGCTGTACCCTAGGTGTGGAGGCAAAAGACAGATCCAGAAGAATCCGCATTGAGCTACAGACTTTTGAAATAGAATGTGGAACACAGCTGAAGATCTACAATCAATATGTACACATAAATAATCCCCAGGTACAGAGAACTATTTATTCTGTTCAAAACCTGTCATTATATAGAAATTCTCTCGCAAGAGTATATCCAATGGAGGGAGCCGATCTGTCACTCATGTATCTGACATCATAATCGAATACTTTACATGTTAATTGATGTCACAATCATAACGATGTCATAATCATAAGCTGATCCATCGGGAAAATCAAAAAGTCCATCACAAAATTGTACAAATATGTATATCTTACGTAACTTAGCTAGCAATGAGTGGGGAGTAGCTAGCAATGAGTGGGGAATAGCTAGAAATAAGTGGAGAATAGGTAGCAATGAGGGAGGAGTAGCTCGCAATGAGTGGGGAATAGGTAGCGATGAGTGGGGTGTAGTTAGCAATGAGTGGGGAATAGCTAGCAATGAGTGGGGAATAGCTAGCAATGAGTGGGGAATAGCTAGCAATGAGTGTGAAAATAGCTAACAGTGAGTGGGGAATAGTTAACAATGAGTAGGGAATAGCTAACAATGAGTGGGGAATAGCTAACAATGAGTGGGGAATAGCTAGCGATGAGTGGGGTGTAGCTAGCGATGAGTGGGGTGTAGCTAGTGATGAGTGGGGAATAGCTAGCAATGCATGGGGAATGGCTAACAATGAGTGGGAAATGGCTAGCAATGGGGGGGGGGAGAATGGCTAGAAATGGATCCCTCTATTTCAGGCCACTAGAAGAACATTTTAGCGAACTTATGACGTTTCATTGTAGTAAGATGTTATCATTTATATAGGGATACAATACTCCACCAAGCCAACCAGGTCATAATTCACAATCTAATAGTCAAATCTTGTCAAGAAAGCCTACATTTTTGCAGACGAAGGCATTTCTTGAAAATTTACCACTGAAATGAATGGCTGTTGTAGAGCTAGACATTCAGTAGTAAATTTTCAAAAGTCTTAACGTAGCCTGCAAATGTACATTCCTTCAAGACTGCTCCAGATATGTGTTTCCATCTTAATTCTTTACCAGTACAAGCTTACATATTAGTACATAGTTTATTTGTGTACTTTTGTTCTGCCAGTCAAGGTTTCCAGTTGCAGTACTTCTAATGTCTAGAATCAAGCCACAAAAGAGGGAGTCATTTCTAACTATGCCACGCCCATTTCTAGCTATGCCACGCTCATTTCTAGCCATGCCATGCCATGCTCATTTCTAGCTAAGCTCCATCCACTTTATAAGCATGTTGGAATCGATTTTTCAACCTGAATTCCCATATAATAATCCCAAATTTTAAATAACTATACCTGTAAGCTGTTGAATATTTTGAAACTAATTTGACTCTGAGCCGTTTCAAGAAAATGTTTATTAAATTGCAAAGCCACCAAACCGAACCCTGGAATATGCGGATCTAGAGCAGAGTTTTTAACCCTTTAACACTCAAATTTGTTCAAGAAAATTAAAATATCCATTTGAACACCAAGAGAAGACTATTTAAAAAAGATTTACGACAGGAATGACTGGCTCGGTTATCGAGCCAGTCATTCCAGTGGAAATTAAGTCTTCTCTTGGTCTGCAAATTTATGGACATTTCTCAAGAGCACTGCAAAAGCCATTCTTGGCTGATATGAGTGTTCAAAGGATGAAGCACTGACCATCATTAACTACTCTTCTTCATTGCAGTATTCTTTGGACTGTCAAGAAACACAGCGAGTATTTTTTACGGAAACCAACCAAGCCATGATTCGACTTGAACGAAAAAGTGTCCAGTCTAGTTTGGAATTTGAACTTAAAATCACAACAGACCAATGTAAGTAGATAGTGTTAGGTATTCTATTCCCTTAATTGTAAAAATAAGCAAAGTTATTGTTTCCAGTCAATGTCCATTTGTAGGCCATGACAAGGGTCAAGTAGGACTGGCTAGCCATAGTTAACTATAGCCGACTTGATCCCAGTTGAACTTGAAATAGTTATCTAGCTAGTCAACTATAATCGACCGAGCACCCGAGCTCGGTCGCAAATGGTGAGTACAAAATTGCCATAAAAACAAAATGGCAGACACCACTTGCTGCTATGAATAAATGCATATTAAAGTATAAATAGTTTCCCATTGTATGTCAATGTTCCCAAAACCCTATTCCTTCCCACTTAATTTCATATGGACGCTTTTTGACGTTTTAGCAGACAAAAATAACCCATTTTTGTAGGCCATCAAGACCGATGACAGAAAGGGTTAATGTATGGCGTCAAATTTTCTGCAATAGTAATTCAGTGGGGAATCGAGTACCACCTAACTATAGTTAACTATCCAGCATTCGGCTGGCCATAGCAACTGCACATGTTCAGTAAACCAGCAAACTGACAATGGCTAGTCAGTCGAACTTGCCCATAACTGTTAATGAAATCTAACCACTGGAAGGAGCATTGAGCTATCCATTTCAGTGATAAATTTTCAAAGATAGTGTTCTGATGGCCTGTAAATGAACAATTTATTGCACAAGCCATTTTTGTCTGGCTCGATCATTAAACATTCAAGTGTTTATGATGCAGTTTTCTGTCTGGATCATCTGCTCATCATACCACATGTGTTGATATCAATGGACGATTGCAGTATTAGCTATGCCCCGCCCACCTTTAGCTAAGCTCCACCCACACTTCGCCCGTGTTGGGATCGATTGATCCCTGAACTTCCTATCAATTTTCAGAAAACTATACAGGTAAGCTGTTGAATATTTTGAAACTAATTTGACTGGGTGCGATGGCAGCAATAGCGCCCAGTCAAATTAGTTTCAAAATATTTAACAGCATGTTTATTAAATAGTAAAGACAGACAATTCGTACAACAACGCTTAGTCCGTCATCAATTAAGCGCTCATAATCAACTTAGCTACGTCATTCATGATTGATTATGATGTCATCCTACACATCACATAGTTGATTATGACATCATATGATTGATGGATAATCTGGAATACTCCATTGTCTATCTTGGGGGTCAAAATAAGGACTTATCATACAGAATGCAGGTCACCAAGTCCAACCCACTATAGTTGCAAGACAGGTGGTTTTGTTAGAAATTAAAAAAATGTGACTGACAGACTTATGTTAATTCCAAGTTGTAACAAAAACTGGATGGTGCCAAGAAGACCATTTTTGAAAATTTACCACTAAAATGGCCGAGCCAGTCATTCGCTGACTTGACCAATAAATGGTTAACCTTCCAGACCCACTAGTTCATCTGTCTTTTTTTGGTACATGTGCAATATGTGATGTGAGTTACTATCTATCATATGCCCACATAATATCCATGTAAGCGTTTCCACGCAAATTTTCTCCTGCTCATTTTCGTGAGCGTGTATGTATGTTTCCATGCACACAAGATTACCGCTGATAATGGCGCATTTCCCCACCCCATTCGTTATAGTGTATGCGTACAGTGCTAGGCCAACATGCATGCGTACAAGGCCAATAGGCAGAACACATGCGCAGAAAAGTCGCTCATTGAGCAACTTTTTTTTAGTGAGTGTGTACTCCACGCGCGAAGATGCTCACGTGGAAATGAATATATATAAATGTACTAGTAGACTTTTCGTCATGTGGAAATGCTTACATAGAAAGCGGGCCTACAGGTATACGATATTAACACGTTTATTTTCAAGCATTCTGGTGTCTGGTGTGAATAAGCACCTTTAATCCTTTAGCTCTCAAGTCAGCCAAAAATGGCTTCTGTAGTTGTCATTTGCAGAGCAAGAGAAGACTATTTTTGAAAATTTAACGCTGGAGTAACTGTCTCGATAACCGAGCCAGTCATTTAGCAGCAAATTTTCAGAAATAATCTGAATAATCTGCACATGGCCATTTTTGATGAGAGTATTTAAATTTTCTTGAACAAATTTGAGTGTTAAATGGTTAATAGTTGTCTATTTCCTGTATTTCAGCCCCATGGATTAATGAAGACGTGACAGAACTGGGCCTGGCTTCACCATCACGTGACACCATCGAGGAGGGACCATTAGCAGCTATCATTGTTTGTAGCCTCCTGGGTTTTTTTGTTATACTTGGGGTCGCTATTCTAATATGGCACAAAAAATGTAGGAATAGATCAGAATTTCATGACAACCGTACAAGAAAGTGGTAAAAGTATTTTGAATATAATCTGACTGTTAGCCATTGCTGTTATCATCAAGTTAATTTCTATATATTTAACAGAAGCTTTTGTATCAGGTCTGTAGAGCAGAAAGGCTTAGCCCATTAATGGTCAAGTCAGCCCAAAACTGGCCTCTGCTGTGGTCTTAAAACATGCCCATTTGCAGACCACGAAGATTATTTCAAAATTTTACCAGTGGGATGGCTGGTTTGATAGCCGAGCGAGTCATCCCAGTTGGTAAATTAAGTCTTCTCTCATGAATGACAATCTATTAACACTTGTCAATGATTTCAGGGGGAGGGGACAGCTTAAACTTTAAGAATACAAAATAAGCATAATATTTTTTAAACAACTTTTGTTGATTATATACATTGTAAGTTCACATAGACACAGCATTCCTACAAAGAAAACCAAATCTTTGTGTAGGAGTCCAATAGGAACTACATTGGAACAACCTTAAAGATGTCTTGACAGTTGGATGACTTCAGACAGAATAGTGCCTCCACAACCACTGTCACGTAACCATGCTGATCATCCGAAACCATTTTATTCGAATGATCAACGCGTTAAAGGGATCGGTCAACAAAAAAGCTTAATATTTCTCAAATCGTCCGCCACGACGTAGCAGAAATAAAGCTTTATGGTACATTATATGCATCAGCAATAAATTCTGTGCAAATCCAGGGTGAAAACCAGCCTCTAATTTACAGTTTTAATATTTGTGGCATTCCTAATTTGCTTATATTAGTGAATATGGAGTGTGCACATGCACACACAGCTTCGAGTTGGTCAATAATACAGGTTGAGAATATATATATATATATATATAATTGTATATCTTCCAGAATGACGTTTCTCAAGCCAACAGCTGAGGCCAGTTTTGTCAGATCTGTCCATTGGCTGGGTTAAATATATAGGTGTATCTGTATCAGCTGACATCTGTTTACACCATTAAAATTTTATCTCACGGTTATATAACATGATAACAATATAAGCAATAATAATAAGCAAAAAATCACTAAAGATAACAGATATGGGAAGGCTTATTCCAATGCTCAAGGTATAATGTATTTAAAGGAATATCACTATTCATAAACATATTTTTCTGGAACCCAGCTTGATACAAATGCTTCCTGTTTAACCATTTTACCATTAAATTTGTAAAATTTGAATTTTCTCATAGAAAATGTCAATTTGCAGACCAAGAGATTATTTTTTTTAATTTACCATTGAATGACTGGCTCAGTTACCGAACTAGTTATTCTGGTGGTAAAACTTTCAACACCTGTCCTCTGGTCTGCTAATTGACATTTCTCAAGCCTACTGCAGAAGCCGTTCTTGGCCGGCTAGGCCATTAAAGGCTTAATGTCACTCACACTGTAGGCAGCTTTTGTTACAAGTGACTGATGATTTTGATCACGTAAAATAAAAATTGCTTAAAAATCATCCATGTGGTGGGAGACAAGACAAAGATTTTTCTCGCAAACGACTAGGACAAAATATCTTGAATGTTTTACATGTGTGAGCATAATCGCTGTCGGCGACAAAGATTGACTGAGATCACTGCGCGCTGAGAATAGCGACTTGATACAATTGCCGATGTCGACGTAGACATTTCTATCAAACACATGATCACATATTTCAGTTTGTCATGCTTAGCAAAATAGCTCTGTGTACGAGTTAATGATGATCAATCGCTACGAATTAACTGTAGTTACGGTAAACAAAAGTACCGTGTGTGTGCTGCGCACAAAACAGCAACAGCCTGTATCAACACCATGTTAAAATGACTCCTCTGAGTGTTTGTGTGTGTCTAGATGGTTGTGCCTTAATATACATTTGTTTGTATATGGCTCGGAAACGATATTACAAGATATATATATATATATATATGTATATCTATCTTAACCCTTTAAAGGTCAAGACAGCCAAAACAGACCTCTTTAGTGGTCTAAAGGAATGTTCATTTGCAGGTGAAGATAATACTATTTTTGAAAATTTATCAGTGGAATGACTGGCTCGATTATTATCGAGCCAGTTATTCCAGTGATAGATTTTCAAAAATTGACTTATTTTGGCTTGCAAATGGACATACACTAAGGAAAACCTAAAATTGCTGTGAACAATCTTAACCATTTAAGCCTTCTATTGTGAATCTATGTACATAGAATACACATATATTGTATAAATGGATGTTGTGAATAGTGTTCATGATATGTTAATTTTGTACATTAATTTTAAAATAAAACTTTTTATTATGCAGCCTTGTTTATTGTTTTCTGTGTAGATATTATTCCCACACTAGAGGCCTGGGCCTGTACATGTCAAGCCATTTTGAAAAAAAACCCCATTCTAATCGAATTCTCGGCAGACATTGTCCGGATCATTCAGTCGAGCTTTCCTCCACTTTGTGGAAGATTGACAAAAACTACTGTCCATTTGATAAAGACGTGGCCTCAAAATTGCTATTACCTCGAATAGTGTTTTCATTTTCTTCATAAAATTTACAAGCACTTTTACTGGCCTACATGCGTAGAGTTAACTAGATCACTCAACATGTGAATAGAACACGCTTAACCCATTGTTAACACTAAAATTTGTTTAAAAAAAGTTCTATTTTCTCATAGATGTCCATTTACAGACAAAAATAATTTTTGAAAATTTACCACTAAAATGACTGACTCAGTTATCAAGCCAGTCATTCGAGTGGTAAATTAAAAAACCCTCTTTTCTTGGTCTGCAAATGGACATTTCTCAAGACCCCTGCAGAGGACGTTTTGGGCTGATGTGAGGGTTAAAGGGTTAATGACCAAGGTGGCCGAAAACAGCCTCTGCAGTCCACTTGAAGAATGTCCATTTGCAGCTAGAGAATAGCTTTGAAATTTTACCACTGGAATAACGGGCGAGATAATCGACCCAGTCATTCCAGTGGTAGTTTCAAAAATAGTTTTGAAAATGGACATTCACTAATGAAAGATTTCAATTTTCTTGACAAATCCTGATCATTAGAGGGTTAAAGCATTTGCGCAATCATTTTGCTCTTCTTGTGTGCATTGATAAAACTACAGAATCCCTTCACTAATGATGCAATCATTTTGCTCTTCTTGTGTGCATTGATAAAACCACAGAATCCCTTCACTGATGATGCAATCATTTTGCTGCTCTTGTGTGCATTGATAAAACTACAGAATCCCTTCACTGATGATGCAATCATTTTGCTCTTCTTGTGTGCATTGATAAAACTACAGAATCCCTTCACTGATGATGCAATCATTTTGCTCTTCTTGTGTGCATTGATAAAACTACAGAATCCCTTCACTGATGATGCAATCATTTTGCTCTTCTTGTGTGCATTGATAAAACTACAGAAACCTTTCACTGATGATGCAATCATTTTGCTCTTCTTGTGTGCATTGATAAAACTACAGAATCCCTTCACTGATGATGCAATCATTTTGCTCTTGTGTGCATTGATAAAACTACAGAAACCTTTTACTGATGATGCAATCATTTTGTTCTTCTTGTGTGCATTGATAAAACTACAGAAACCTTTCACTGATGATGCAATCATTTTGCTCTTCTTGTGTGCATTGATAAAACTACAGAATCCCTTCACTGATGAAGTCAGCTTTAACACATTAGTGGTCATACCGGCCAGAACCGCCCTCTACTATGGTCTTGTGGAATGTCCATTTACAGGCCATGAGAATACAATTTTTGTAAATTTATCACTGGAATGACTGGCTCAGTTATCGAGCCAGTCATTCCAGTGATAAATTTTCAAAAATTGTGTTCTCTTGGCCTGTAAATGGACATTCAATTAGCAAATATTTAAATTTTCTTGAGAAAATCTAACCATTAAAGGGTTAACAGCCTGCCTACTCAATTTCAGAAGACTACATCATAACTGGGGTTTAAATCTGGATATGCTGAATATTTTGAAAACAATTTTACTGAAAGTTGTTGGTGGCTAAGCCAAACCGAGTTACAGATCGGATCCCTCCAGTACATTAATGCCTCACCTAAAGCTGAACATTCAAGGTCAAATATGTAGCACACAGAGCCATCTCTAAGAGCAATCAGAAACTGCAGATCATCACGCTCCAGTGTTTGTCACTTTGTAAATTTTATTTCGGATTTTCTGTGTTTAAAGAAAAATGTCTGATCACAACTAAAGTTGTTGAATTGTAGTGTACAGCCACACCACCTATAAAATCAGAATCGGTAGTTTCCGAGAATTTCCCAGAATTTGGTCTGATTTGTATCCAGCTTATATTTAATATGGATCACGGCTAAAGTCAGGTCATTCTCTTTCGGGGCAAGACCCTTTGTTGCGATAAAATTTTACATAGACACACAAACAGCAATGCAATGGAGGATTCCAGCTTTTCTCCTTCGATCAATACTCACCATTCTGTTACTTATGATATACAGCTGGCCTTGACAGCGGCTCTAGGATTATAGACTTAGAAAGCTTTACCGACTCTTGGGAACCGGGTACTCGGCTCCCAACTGCCGAGTACCCGTTTACCATAGAGCTCATTCTTGTTTGCATAGCAACAAGTGCAATACATGCTTTCTGCATTGAGGATTTTAGTGGGTTTTTTTGTGAAGGAAAATCTAAGTCTTTAATCTGTAGTGATAGTTTGTGTGTTCTTGAAAAGGATTAACTAAAGGATACTATGGAGAATACCGCTGAAGATAACCAGGTTGTATCATTCTTTATTATCCATAGTTAAAAGACTTAGGTCTCTAAATTTCGCTGTGTCGCAACAACGATATATGCCAGACGATCGCCTTCTTTAACCCCCAACAGGCGATTGGCAGATATGAAAATAGGTGTTTGCTACGGTATTTCTAACACGAATATCGGCTGACGTCGTTCTCCGTAGGATCCGAGCGGGTGACGTCACACCCGGTCGCTCGGATGTTTATGTGAAGAAGACATTTTTTCATTAATTCGCGCATCTTGTTCTGGGTGCTGCGTACTAAAAAATGGTACCGGAAACTTTAGAATGATCAAGTTTACGTGCGATCACGATCGGTTTGCAATGATCGGTGGTTTCAAAATTCTTGAGTAGATGCGTGGTCTGCGATTTTACCGTGTGATACAGCAGTTTGTTATACATTTTGTTGTTTTCTTCACATATCGTGCTGCTTTCGTTAGGAGTATAATTTATATTGATTAGTAAATATACCCCGAATGCTATGCGATATGATTCCTGGAGCCGTTACACATCCTGGAGGATCTATTATGGGTGTGTTTAATGCCCGCCTCGTTCTTGTCGTCATAATCAATGCGATCTTTGTTGTAACATGGCGGGGTGGGGTGCGGGAGGGTTTCAGTTAATTTATGAGTCAAATTATTTGAAAATTAATTGTCTGCCTTCCATCCGGGTCTCGTTCCGCTTGTTTATTGTAGGTTTGTGCTTATTTTATAGGCCAAGCCAGCCCCGCCATCATGTGACGAATGCCATAAGTTTGTCCGTGTCGTGTTCAAGGACCATGTCTGTTTTAGGTGTTCCCTTTGTAATATTGATCATAGGTGTAATGTTTGTGCAGTGTGGTCCGTTGAGATGATGGTTAAGTTCCTTGCCCAGAAGGACTTGGCTGGGTCTGACGCGGGGTCAGGTGGTCCGAGAGTAAATCGTGGAGCGCCCGGTGGGGGTACTCCACGTCCCCAGCTGGAGGTGGCGGAGATGGCACCGCCGGCGTGGTTTGGTCCGGCTATGCAGGGTTTTCTGCATAGCTTCTGCCCACGCTGGTGTCGTCCCTGCTACCAAAGGTTGGGGGGCAGTTTCTCCCCATGCCTGGTACAGATCCTGTCCTCGGACAGGATTCTGGACTGGTTACCGAGGGGGCCGTCTCGTACGGCCCCCTGGCAGTCCCGTCTGGCTCCGGCCAGACGGGTTCTGTTTCTCTGCGGCCACCTCCGGGTGGTCCTGTAGCGGTGGCCAGTCCGTCAGGTGTGGGAGCCGTCCGCCAGGACGGTTCCACAGTTGACTCGTCTAGTGACGACTCTTCGGAGTCTGAGGAGAGGTTGCTGCGGCCCGTGAAGACGCAGGTGGAGAATATGGAGGTTGATTCTGTCCTGGACGGAACCGGCCTCCATTTGTCTGGTTTGGCGCAAGCCAGGTCAGCGGCTCCGCCTGTGGCTGAGGCCAATCTGGTACCATGCACCGGTTCCGTGCGGCTTGGTTTGGCACCAGCCGTCACGGGAACGGGTGTGCCGGGCCGGGCGTGGTACTCACCCATCTCGCCTGGTCCGGCAGTCGGACGTGGGGTGCTGTTGGTGCCCGTGTCCGGCTATGGTTCCGCGACTGCTACGGGTCCGTACGGTTTTCTGTGCGGTCCTACCCCATGGACCGGAGTGTTTCATGGGGTGGCGGCGGAACCGTGTGGTATCGGAGTGCCTGGCGTGTCAGCCGTGGCTCCTTGCCGGGAGGCCGTGGCTGGCAGGCCCGTGAGCACGTCAACGGGTGACGTGTTTGCGGGTGTGTCTTCATCGGAGGTAGATTGGTCAGAGGCTCTGGCGTGGCTAGCCAGGGTTGACCCGTCTGGTTTCGGCCATGGCCGATGAAGATGCGCCCCGTCCGTCGGTTGCGTCGATCAGGACGGGGATTTTGCCCGCGGCCCGGATCCAGTCGGTGGGACTGGATCCACGGTTCATAGATTTGTTGGATGCTATTTATAGCAAACAACTTATGACCAAGGGTCAGCTCCCTGTGGCCTCCAGGGAGGTGCGGGCAAGATGTCGTATTCCGCGGGGGGAATACGACAGATATGGTGTAGTCCCGTCGGTCACTGAGGATGACCGATGGGTACTGGGCGTCCAGAGTGCCGTGGCGGGTGGCCCCGGTCCGGCACTTGTGGACAAGGGTGTGAGGGCAGCTATGAGCGCGGTCAACCACTCGTATCGTCTCCTTCAGTCAGTGTGGGCTGAAGCGGGGGCAGGCCACCCTGTGCCACCTGTGGCGCTTTCGTGTGTCAATGACGGCCTGGTGCTGTCTATGGACGCATTGGCAAGGGTGCAAGCGCGAGTGACGAAATCCAGGAGGCAAATGGTCATTGACCATATGCGTCCGGCTGCGGCAGTCAGGGAGCGTCTTCTTGGGTCGCCCCTGACAGGGCCTAGCATCTTCGGTGGCCAAGCGCGGGCCATCTTAGAGGATACGGCCAGTATCGCGCAGAATCGGTTAGCGGTAAACCTGCAGCTAGAGCTAGTGCGGCAAGCGCACGCACTAGGGGCTGTGGGGAAACCGCTAACGGGACAACCTTCAAGGAAGCAGAAGAAGCATAAGGGCAAGGCGAAAGCTAAGCTAAGGTTTTCGGAGCCGCCGCCGGCGAAGAAATTCAGGAAGGTTGTAGAGGCGCCTACCCTCCCCAATGTTGCTCCTGACCGCCCTAGAGGCGGGAAGGGTAAGGGTAAGGCCTCAAAGGGCGGACAGAAGGGGCCGAAGCGTACCTGAGGGTATGAAAGCTCCCTTCATATCCGCCTGGACCGCGCCTGTGCGACAGGAACAGCGGTGCCAGTTATACCCGTCGTGCCTAGAACGAAATGGTTCTCTCTCTCTCTTTAAGAAAGAGGGGGGAGCGGACTGCGAGCCGGACAACTCCGTTAGACGTCGAGGCGTCTATGGTGGGTGGAAGGCTCATGCGTTTCGTCGAGGCCTGGCGAGGTGTGACATCAGACAGTCTGGTCCTGGGATGGTTATCCCAGGGTTACATGCCGGAGTGGTGGGACTTTCCACCACAAAATCTGTCTTTGGCACCTGTCTGGACACCCGTACCAAGGGAGCCAGACAAGTTAGAAGCCGTTCAAAAGGAAGTGTCGGGTTTGCTTCTGAAGGGAGCAATAAAACCAGCAAACCGAAACACTCCAGGCTTCTATTCAAACATGTTCCTTGTCCCCAAGAGCACAGGGGGATGGAGACCCATACTCAATCTCAGGCCATTAAATTGGTTTATCCATACGCCTTGGTTCCAGATGGAAATGCCGAGGTCGGTAATGGCGGGATTGAGGAAAGGAATGTGGTGTGTATCGATCGATCTGAAAGATGCATATTTCCACATTCCTATGAATCGGAGTTGGCACAGGTTTCTGAGATTTGCGTTTCAGAATCAAGTATGGGAGTTTACAGTTCTCCCGTTTGGCCTGTCGACAGCACCGAGGGTTTTCACAAGAGTGGTCCTTGCGGTGACAGCGTTTCTCAGAAAAGAGAACGTGGCGTTACACACCTACATAGACGACTGGCTGCTCAAGGCAGACTCGGCAGCCAGGTTGAACGTGGATACTGCTCTGACTCTGAAGTTACTTTCAGATCTAGGCCGAATAATCAACGAGGAGAAATCCGAGTTGACGCCCACTCAACATTTCGTCTATTTGGGGATGCGATTCGACCTCGAGGAGGGCAGGGTTTACCCGTCAGAGCCCAGAGTGGTGTGTCTGTTAGCCATCCTCAAGAGTTTTCGAGTGGGAAACCACATTCAGGTGAGGCGGTTTCTTCAGATGCTGGGCATGATGGTCTCCATGGAGCAAGTGATTCCGTTCGCTGCTCTAATGCGAAGACCTATCCAGTTGTATCTGATGTCTCTGTGGAAACAGAGAACAGAACCCCTGTCAAAACTGGTGCCAGTTTTGGAGCCGATAATATCGCATCTTCTATGGTGGAAACAGCGTCAGAATCTCCTATTAGGGGTTTCGCTGCACCTACCCCACCCCCAGCTGTCCGTCTACACGGATGCATCGCTGGAAGGGTGGGGTGCCTGCCTGGGAGAACACCAGGTCTCGGGCACATGGACTCTCCCGGAGAGTCAGCTGCATATCAATCTGTTGGAAATGATGGCAGTGGAACTGGCGTTGGAAGAGTTCCTTCCGATGATCAGGGGCAAGGTGATATTGATACGGTCGGACAATTCGACAGTAGTATCATATATAAATCGCCAAGGCGGGACCAGGTCGCCCACTCTGTGTATCAGAGTGTGGCACTTGATTCAATGGTGCAGGAATTACTCGGTTGTTTTGAAAGCAGCTCATATTCCTGGCCGATTGAACATTCTGGCGGATGCTTTGTCTCGCAGACAGAGAATTCTGCCAACAGAATGGTCCCTCAACCCTCCGGTTCTGCGACGGATCTTCGAGCATTGGGGCAAACCCAACGTGGACTTGTTCGCCACAAAGGAAAATGCTCAAATCATGACATATGTCTCGCCGATTCCAGATCTAAATGCCGTCGATACAGACGCTCTGGCGATAAGCTGGAGAGGGATGCACGCTTACGCGTACCCACCCACCATTCCTCTACCGAAGGTATTGGTGAAGGTCAGGGAGGAACCGTGTCTGGTCCTGCTAATAGCTCCGTATTGGCCGAGCAGGGCGTGGTTCACGGATCTTCTAGTGGAAAATCCTGTGCAGTTGCCCGAGATTCCGAACATAATCTCCCAGGCCAAGGGACGCTTCCTACACGAGCGTCCCGAAATGTTCAAATTGACTGCGTGGATGTTATCAAACAACGTTCCACGTCGGAAGGCTTTTCTCGACAGGCTGCTGATTTCATCGCGGCTGCGAGAAGGAGGTCAACCTTCAAGTCATATAACAACAAGGTTAACAGATTTGCAGACTGGTGTGTAGAAAAGGGTATTGATACCTTTCAATCCACTATTCAGCAAATAGCAGACTTTCTCTGTGAGCTGTTCTTTTCAGGACTAGCTCCCATCACAGTTGCTGGATACAAGTCAGCTTTGGCATCCCTTGTCTAGCCAACAGGGATAGTCCAGAGGTGGCCCAGTTAAATGTGATGTTGAAGGGAATGAGCAATCTCCGACCGAGACAACCGGTAGTCATTCCAGCCTGGAGTCTATCTTTAGTGCTTAATGTACTGGCCAAGCACCCTTTCGAACCGTTGCGTTCGGCTAGTCTAAAGCATTTGACTCTAAAGGCGGTCTTTCTATTGGCAGCTTCCTCAGCTAGAAGGCGCAGTGAGATCCATGCGCTTTCGGCAGAGAGGAACCGATTTATTGTTTCTGGAGAAGGTCTGCGTCTTCTGCCAAGAGCAGAGTTTATGTCAAAGAACCAATCTTTGAGATATCCCGGCAAACCGATCATTGTACCAAAGTTAACTAGGTTTGATCGTGATGCCAGTGTCTGGTCCGTGCTTTGACTAAGTACAAGAAACGGACTGAATCGTTACGGTCGAACGATAGACATCTGTGGATCTGCCATAAAAAGCCTTATGGCGCCGCATCCATGGATACTATCTCTCGTTGGGTGGTCGAATGCATTCAGACTACTCACGAGATGGCGACTGGGCACCAGGTGCAAGGTGTAAGGGCACACGATGTCAGGGGAATAGCCGCCTCGACTGCCCTTTACAATGGTGTTCCGTTAGAGGACATCATGGCCGTTGCACAATGGCACTGTGAGTCCTCATTCACGGATTACTATATGAGGGATGTGTCAGACTCTTAGAAGGAAAAAGGGGGGGGGGGGGGGCAGTGACGAGAATGTGATTCGATTCCATGAACTTGACGGTCCTTTTAGGTCTCCGTTAGTCAAGTTTGAAGTCTAAAATCTTTCTCCAAGGGGCAAAATTAGCATTTATGGCTTGCCCCTTCCCACCAGGTTACTGATCAAATCTGGTGTATATCAGAAGTAACAGAATGGTGAGCATTGATCGAAGGAGAATGAAGGAAATGTCAATTTCCCTTTCTCCGAGATCTAACAATACTCACCATTCTGTTACGGACCCAGCCTCCCAGTCCCACAGAGGCAAGCCATAGTTTTCTCTTGTTTGGTGGCTATGCAAACAATATGAGCTCTATGGTAAACGGGTACTCGGCAGTTGGGAGCCGAGTACCCGGTTCCCAGGAGTCGGTAAAGCTTTCTAAGTCTATAATCCTAGAGCCGCTGTCAAGGCCAGCTGTATATCAGAAGTAACAGAATGGTGAGTATTGTTAGATCTCGGAGAAAGGGAAATTGACATTTCCTTCAATCCATCAATCATATGACGACATAATCAACTACGTGACATATAGGCTGACGCCATAATCAATTATGCCATGAATGACGTAGCCAAGTTCGTCATCAACGCTTGATTGATGATGGACTAAGCATTATTGTACGAATTGTATGTCTACTTTTAATAATTATTCTGTCAAATTAGTTTCAAAATATTTAACAGCTTATAAAAGCGTGGGTGGAGCTTAGTTAGAGATGCGCAGGGGTATAGCTAAAACTGGATTTCTCCATAACATTTCCCATTACTGGGTGAAGGTAATAACAAGAGGCCCAAGGCGCTCACCTGGACCATTAGCATTTGAACCATTTGCATTTAAATAGATATGATGGATAATTTTCGGAAAATCCAAGATGGCCACCCAAAAAATTTACCAATCAAAATTCGGAATAGAAATTCTAGTCTACCTTGATAGGATCACTCTAGCCAAATTTGTTTGAAATATGTCAAGCAACTAAGAAGCAGTGTTTTGACAATTTCTGGTAAATTTTTCATAAAATCTAAGATTTTCACGCAAAAAATTCATGAATCAAAATTCTGAATAGAAGTACTAGAGGAGAGGTCAATGTTTGACAATTTACGGTGAATTTTTAATAAAATCTAGGATTTTCACTCAAAATATTTACGCAACAAAATTCTGAATGGAAGTTCTAGAGCCTATGACCATAAGATTCTTTCAGCCCAATTTGGTTGAAATCGGTCCAAATTCTAAGAAGCAATTTCAAAATTTCCAGTAAATTTTTAATAAAATCTAAGTTTTTCACCCAAAATATTCACGAATCAAAATTCTGAATGGATGTTCTATAACCTATGACGATAGGATCCTTTCAGCCAAATCTTTATTGAAATCGGTCAAAAGGGTAAGGAGAAGAAATTTAACAATTTCCATTAATGAATCAAAATTCCAAATAGAAGTTCAGGATCCGAGCACAATAGCATCCTTTGACCTTAATTTAGTTAAGATTCGACTATTGGTTAAGGAGGAGTAGCTTTTTAAAGCAGAAGTTGACGGATGACGGACAGCCTGATGGACGGACAACGGACGGTCACCACGGCATAAGCTCACTTGGCATTTCAGGCCAGGTGAGCTAACAATTGTTATTAATGGTGGCTTAATATTGAGGCCAGGTTGCAGTTGTCAGAACTTGCATGCTCACTGTCACCAATGCTAAATTAAAAACAAGTTACCATAGATAACTTTACAAGAATATAATTCTATTTTACCAAACTTTATTGAAAAGAAATCCGTTAACAAGACATAATCTTTATATTGCAATGTAAAAGCTATGGTATGCTTTAAAAAACTGTTTAAACTTCGGAAAATAAACTTCTTGAATAGTCAATTTACAGTCATGATAAAACATAAAGTAAGGCACTAGAGTAATATACAGATCATATCTGTTAAAATACACACTATGTACATTCTATATAAAATAAATATATTTACATAGCATGATCTCCTTAAAGATCAGTAAATACATGTGGCCTCCAAACCATCAGACTGGTCAAGCTGCCCAAAAACGCCATACACAGTGGTCCTGAAAAATGTCCATTCACAGAGCAAGACTACCAGAGCCATTCATTCCAGTGGTCAAATTTCAAAAATAGTCCTCTTGGTCTGCAAATGGATACTTTCTAGGAGAAAACTGATATTTTCTTGACCACAGTTTAATGAGTCAATACAAACTAGGTGCCTCCACCGAATAGAGTGATCCATTTCTAGCTAAACTCTGACAACTTTTCACGCATGTTGAAATCAATTTGAACCATGAATTCACAGAAGCTAATTTCAGGGCAACTATGCAGGCAATGCTGTTGTATATTTTGAACATAATTTGACTGGAGGGGGGGGGGAGGCATTGCTGCCATAGGCAGCAACACCTCCCAGTAAAACTTGTTAAAAAATATACAGCATTTTGATTGTAACGTCAATTAACCTGTGACGTATTTGATTATGACCTCAGATACTTGAGCAACAGATCAGATCCCTCTATTGATGGTCTATAAGGAAGGCGGCTTCTCAACTCTTGAGCAATGTATTATATTTATTGCTAAAGTTGAACAGACAGGCTAGAAAATTGTTTTGAAGCCGCAACTGTTTTTGTATATGGTTTTGGGGATGCCGATTTCTAATTTGCTACTTTCAAAACTGTCGGATAAATGATCTGGTGGCCAACTTGGATCATTTTTTTTAATGTCTTGTTCTCGAGAACCACTGTGTCGATTTCAATTATAGTTGCCAGGAACAAGCCTTTTGGCATAGAGATCCAAGTTTGTTCAACCAAAGCCGATCGACCCAATTTGCCCGCAGCCATCTTGGATTTTGGCCAATTTGTAGAAATGTCTCTTCAAAACCCATCGTGAAAAAGAATATGGCCACCGAATGCACTTTATTTTTATTTGTCCGCAGCTGCCATGTTTTTAATGCATTAATTTCCCTTAAACAAACATTAATGGCTCTTAGTCGCTAATCATATCCTAAATTTTGGCCCGATCTGGTCAGTCGTTTTAGAGGGTTTTCTTTGCAAAAACTAGGTCATCCAATATGTTCACCAAATTGGCTGATCGCCCAAGTCTTTTACCCCTGAACAAAGTTGGTTCACTTGTCTCTAGATGACGTTTCATGAATTTTGAATCTATCCCCCAAGCCAAAATCCAAGATGGCTGATCAGCTTCCTTTGAACAAATTTGGATCTCTATGCCCTAATGATGCTTCCTGCCATATATACACCTGTGCAAAAGTTAAGCACCACCCTATTTTTACGCACATGCGAGGGTATATTCATGTGCTATGAAGAAAGCAATAGCATAAACATTTATGTACCCATCCATCTTAGTGCAAGAGGTAATAATGCAACTAGAGGAATGCTGATTATGATGGTGGGGAAACACTGTATGTTTTTGTTTGAACTTGAAAACGAGGCCTGAATATGGTTACGTTGACACAACTGACAACTATTGCCCTACAGTTGACACACGTGGCTAGATTGTCATTAATGGTGTCTGAAAACGAAGTTTAACATCTGTGCACGAGTTTGAGACTGTCATTATTAATACCGGGTATATCCACCTTGTGCCTTGATGACGGCCTGGACACGACGTCTCATGCTGGTCACCAACCGACTGATACGCCATTGTGGTATTCGTTGCCATTCAAGATGGAGTGCGTCTGTTAATTCCTGTAGGTTCTGCACAGGAGGATCCCTCCTTCTCACCAGGTTTCCCAGAATGTCCCAGATATGCTCAATAGGGTTCATGTCAGGGCTCCTTGCTGGCCATGGTAGGGTTTCGATGGCATTCTGGCGGAGGTATTCATGCACAGCTCTAGCACGATGTGGTCGGGCGTTGTCATCCATGAATATAGGGTGGGTTCCAGGTGCATGATTTACAAAATGAGGGACCACAACTCTATCCAGTATGGAATCTTGATATCTTTGTCCATTTAGTGTTCCAGGTACAGTCAACAGATCCAGCTTACAATCAAATGAGATGCACACCCATATCATAACGGAACCTCCACCAAATGGAACTTCTTCCATGATGTTACGTTGGTCATACGCCGTGCGTCTGGACCTCCATACACGAGTTCGACCATCTGTGGCATGAAGCAGGAACCGACTTTCATCGGACCAGTGTACCCGTCTCCAGGATCTCATGTTCCAGTGTCTTCTTTCGTTGCACCACCTCAGACGCTCCTCTTTGTGGTGTGCAGTGAGGAGAGGACGTCTGACAGGTCTCCTAGCTTTCATGCCAGCAGCATACAGTCTCCTTTTGACGGTAGACATTGACACTCTATTGCGCGTTTCCCATTGCTGGCTGAGCACTCTGCTGTTGGTGAATGGAGATCTCCTAACAAGGCGTACTAGGGCTCGATCATCACGGGCAGTAGTCTTCTTCGGTCTTCCAGATCTAGGCCTGTCCTTCACCTCGTTAGTTTGCCCATGTTTTGCAATCAAACGACTGATTACAGTATGGTTAATGTTCAGCTGTCTGCCAATCTCTCTGCATGACATACCAGTGGTATGCATGCCTATGATTTGCCATTTCACACGATCACTTAACCTTCGTCTTGCCATAGCGGTTCACAATCAAGAGCTAATTCTCTCTGTACAAATAAACCACGGTCATGAACACAAAATTCCTAATCTTGTCGCCTAAATCTGTATGTAATGTTCTACACCTCAAACTGGACTTTTACATAACTGAACATGTGTGCTGTTTCCCGCCACGCACGGACATCAAGCGGCGTGAAGTCATGCATGCATGTGCATTTCGTACCTGGAATTATGTCAGCTAACGCGGGGACAAAAAGTATGACAGCCTAGTTGTACCATCATGTTTCTACGTTCTATTGTTTTTGCTGGTGCTTAACTTTTGCACAGGTGTATATAATTGAAATCGGCCTAGTAGTTCTTGAGAAGACATTTTAAACTTCCTATTGCTTTAGCATGGGAGCTTTTGGTGGGAAAAAGATTCAGGATGGTCGCCAAACCGTTTATCTGAGATTCGAAAGTGGAAATTTGAAATCAGCATACCGAAAACATACATAAAACTAATTTCAGCTTTAAAATCAATCTAATTAAACAAATCCAATATGGCCGCCAAACATGCTACATTTTGATTGGGCCACGTCGGCCCTTTTTTATGTATGAACTTCCCATGAACAAATTTTAATGGTCCTTCGTCCCTAATCATAGCTCCCAAATTTAGGCCGGATCCATTAAGCAGTTCTAGTCTTTTTGCGAAAACTAGGTTATTCAAATAATCGACCAAAATCCAAGATGACCGCCGGCCAAATTTGCCGATCGAATTCCTTTGAACAAACTTGGATTTCTATGCACGAAGGATGTTTCCTGCCAAATATAATTGAAATCGGCATAGTCGCTCTCGAGACGTTGTTTAAAGAGAAAGCTGACAAGATGGTCGCCATGGTATAAGCCATAAGCTCACTTGGCCTTTCAGACCAGGTGAGCTAACAATGTACATGTGACAGTTCTGTTGTTGCGTATCGTCTGTGTTTACCTGGTAAATGTAGCAGGTATGATCTGCCTCCTGCGAGCTCTACATATATATATATATATATATATATATATATATATATATATTTCTTTTATAGGAACTGAGAAGTTTGGTTGGTCTTATTTAAGCCTTACCACTCTGTCAAAATTTTAAATTTCAAATTAAATTAAGATGAACTGGTGTCTATTTTTCCACAAATTTGGTGGAAGATGTTGCTGTTGTAGATAATAGACCTGCATAAATGGAAATTTATTGCTAACACTATTAGGGGTTAATATTAATTTCTTTTAGCATGACTGTTTGGCTTTAAGTACAGTGGATAAGTAGCCTAAGTTAAACTAGCCTAATTGTTATATTGACCATCTCTGTATTTTTGAAAAGTTAACTGTAGCATACTCTCATACATTATTATATAGCTTTGTTTTTTAAACATGCACACGCACACACACACTGGAATAAAACCATCAATGGATATAATTATATATATATAAATATAATATGATACAGGTTAATTGAAATGAGCAGAACAATAACAGACTAGCCGGTGTCAACCACGTCAGAAGAAGGAATCTGGCCAATGGCACCCAGTAATTAACTCATCGAAATCAGTCGATCTGCAAAACAAGCTTTTCATATGCAATCAGCAAAACAAGCTTTTCATAGGCAATCAGCAAAAAAAGCTTTTCATAGGCGATCAGCAAAACAAGCTTTTCATAAGCGATCAGCAAAACAAGCTTTTCATAGGCGATCTGCAAAACAAACCTTTTATAGACGATGAGTAAAACAAGCTTTTCAGGTGATCAGCAAAACGAGCTTTTCATAGGCGATAATAAGCTTTCATTAAAGCTATCGCGAGCCACAATAACTAGCAACAAGTAGTGAGATGAGCTCTGCAATCTTTGCCACGTAAGAACCCTATCTTTTGAATGTACAGGATCAGTCACACTGATGATACGAGACTACACTAAGTTGAAATTTACATGTTGTCGATATATTGGGTCTGATCTGCATGTATGTATCTAACGCCATAATCTAATATCAAAAAATCATAATGAAAATCGCAGTCTGTCACTAAAGTGTACAAATTGTAAGTCTGATGAATTTACAATTTAATAAACATTCTGTTTAATATTTTCAAACTAGTTTGACGGACAGCTGCTAGTGCCATAGGTACCAATATGGCCACCGAATGCACTTTATTTTTATTGGTCCGCAGCCGCCATGTTTTTAAAGCATTAATTTCCCTTAAACAAACATTAATGGCTCTTAGTCGCTAATCATATCCAAAATTTTGGCCCGATCTGGTCAGTGGTTTTAGAGGGTTTTTTTTGCAAAAACTAGGTCATCCAATATGTTCACCAAATTCGCTGATCGCCCAAGTCTTTTACCCCTGAACAAAGTTGGTTCACTTGTCTCTAGATGACGTTTCATGAATTTTGAATCTATCCTCCAAGCCAAAATCCAAGATGGCTGATCAGCTTCCTTTGAACAAATTTGGATCTCTATGCCCTAATGATGCTTCCTGCCATATATAATTGAAATCGGACTAGTAGTTCTTGAGAAGACATTTTAAACTTCCTATTGCTTTAGCATGGGAGCTTTTGGTGGGAAAAAGATTCAGGATGGTCGCCAAACCGTTTATCTGAGATTCGAAAGTGGAAATTTGAAATCAGCATACCGAAAACATACATAAAACTAATTTCAGCTTTAAAATCAATCTAATTAAACAAATCCAATATGGCCACCAAACATGCTACATTTTGATTGGGCCACGTCGGCCCTTTTTTATGTATGAACTTCCCATGAACAAATTTTAATGGTCCTTCGTCCCTAATCAGCTCCCAAATTTAGGCCGGATCCATTAAGCAGTTCTAGTCTTTTCGCGAAAACTAGGTTATTCAAATAATCGACCAAAATCCAAGATGACCGCCGGCCAAATTTGCCGATCGAATTCCTTTGAACAAACTTGGATTTCTATGCGCGAAGGATGTTTCCTGCCAAATATAATTGAAATCGGCAGTCGCTCTCGAGACGTTGTTTAAAGAGAAAGCTGACAAGATGGTCGCCATGGTATAAGCCATAAGCTCACTTGGCCTTTCAGACCAGGTGAGCTAACAATGTACATGTGACAGTTCTGTTGTTGCGTATCGTCTGTGTTTACCTGGTAAATGTAGCAGGTATGATCTGCCTCCTGCGAGCTCTACATATATATATATATATATATAATTCTTTTAAAGGAACTGAGAAGTTTGGTTGGTCTTATTTAAGCCTTGCCACTCTGTCAAAATTTTAAATTTCAAATTAAATTAAGATGAACTGGTGTTTATATTTCCACAAATTTGGTGGAAGATGTTGCTGTTGTAGATAATAGACCTGCATAAATGGAAATTTATTGCTAACACTATTAGGGGTTAATATTAATTTCTTTTAGCATGACTGTTTGGCTTTAAGTACAGTGGATAAGTAGCCTAAGTTAAACTAGCCTAATTGTTATATTGACCATCTCTGTATTTTTGAAAAGTTAACTGTAGCATACTCTCTCATACATTATTATATAGCTTTGTTTTTTAAACATGCACATGCACACACACACACACACACACACACACACACACACACTGGAATAAAACCATCAATGGATATAATTATATATATATAAATATAATATGACACAGGTTAATTGAAATGAGCAGAACAATAACAGACTAGCCGGTGTCAACCACGTCAGAGGAAGGAATCTGGCCAATGGCACCCAGTAATTAACTCATCGAAATCAGTCGATCTGCAAAACAAGCTTTTCATAAGCAATCAGCAAAACAAGCTTTTCATAGGCAATCCGCAAAACAAGCGTTTCATAGGAAATCTGCAAAACAAGCTTTTCATAGGCAATCAGCAAAACAAGCTTTTCATAGGTAATCAGCAAAACAAGCTTTTCATAAGCGATCTGCAAAACAAGCTTTTCATAGGCGATCAGCAAAACAAGCTTTTCATAGGCAATCAGCAAAACAAGCTTTTCATAAGCGATCAGCAAAACAAGCTTTTCATAGGCGATCAGCAAAACAAGCTTTTCATAGGCGATCAGCAAAACAAGCTTTTCATAAGCAATCAGCAAAACAAGCTTTTCATAGGCGATCTGCAAAACAAACCTTTTATAGACGATGAGTAAAACAAGCTTTTCAGGTGATCAGCAAAACGAGCTTTTCATAGGCGATAATTAGCTTTCATTAAAGCTATCGCGAGCCACAATAACTAGCAACAAGTAGTGAGATGAGCTCTGCAATCTTTGCCACGTAAGAACCCTATCTTTTGAATGTACAGGATCAGTCACACTGATGATACGAGACTACACTAAGTTGAAATTTACATGTTGTCGATATATTGGGTCTGATCTGCATGTATGTATCTAACGCCATAATCTAATATCAAAAAATCATAATGAAAATCGCAGTCTGTCACTAAAGTGTACAAATTGTAAGTCTGATGAATTTACAATTTAATAAACATTCTGTTTAATATTTTCAAACTAGTTTGACGGACAGCTGCTAGTGCCATAGGTACCAATAGCCCCCCCCCCCCCCCACCCACTATCCCATCAAGTTAGTTTCAAAATATTCATTTGCTTACCTGTATGGTTACCTTGAACTTTAGATTCTGGGAATTCAGCTTTCACAGTTATAAATTTATTCCAAGTGGCCGGAGCTTAGGTAGAAATGGGCGGGGCATAGTTAGAAATGGAACCCTCTATTGCACATGCTCAAGGCAGTGGTTGGCATTAAAGAGATTTTCTCTAGGCAGGAGAATTTGGACAGTTTGTCTTTGGAATTCTAGCATCATTGGAGAGATAAGCAGAGCTTGGCGGAATGGTAGTTGCTGCTGATTAAATCATGACTCATGATAACACTAAAATCATAATGTTTATTTGTAAATAATTGAGCTGTTATTAAGACATCTAGTAAAATTTCATAATGGCTCTCTTTAATCCGGATTTGTGTTGAACAGTAAATATTTGTCTACGTACTAGCACTAATATATTAGAGTGCAACTTTAGTGGTCAAATTTCATCAAGAAAAGCTAAATATTTGCTTACTGAATGTCCATTTGCAGGTCTACTCTTTTTTTACAACTGGAATGACTGCCTCGGTTATCGAACCAGGTATCTAGTCATAACTTTTCAAAAATTGTATTCTCTTGGTCTGCAAATGGACATACTTTAAGACAATTAAGACGCTGGTAGTGAATTTCTTCACAATAATTCTGATTCACATTCGAGAATAAATACATTTAGTGTTATTTCAAAAAATCTTGAAGCCAAATGACAATTAAACAAAGCTATTAATTAATACTTTAACCATCAAGACAATTTTCTCATAGAAACTGTCCGTTTGCCGATCATTTGTAGACAAGACTATATTATTTTTGAGTTTTCCAATGGAATGACTTGCTCGGTTCCAGTCGTGAATTTTCAAAAATAGTCTTCTCAAGACCACTGTATAAACTGTTTTAGCCGGCGTGAGGGTCAATGCATTAACCCTTTAATGGTCAAGCCGGCCCAAACCAGCCTTTACAGTGTCCTTGAGAAATGTCCATTTGCAGGTCAAGAGAAGACTATTTTTGAAAACTTACTACTGGAATGACTGGCTCTATAAACGAGCCAGTCATTCCAGTGGTAAATTTTCAAAAATAGTCTTCTCTTCACCAACAAATAATGGACATTTACTAAGAAAACATTTTAATTTTCTTGAAAAATCTTGAACATTAAAGGGTAACCTCTGATATTCCAGTGCCTCAATTAGAAGACAACTATAGAGAAATATTTTGAAACTAATGTGACTGGAACTAACAGCTACAGCTCCTAGTCAAATTTGTTTCAAAATTTTTAATAAACTTGCTATTAGTTATCATTTCTTGTCCATAAGGGTTAAATGGCTAAACTGGCAATAAATGGCGGCTTTGCAATAATAGATTAACTTGGATAATAACAGATGAACATTTATTTTATAATGCACAACACATTGCACTATTCTCACACCACAATCGCACAAATATAAGCCTATTGAACTGCAAAAACACATATAAAGTAATGCCGTCTCTCAGGCCTAAGGAGACAACTCATGTAATTTATAAACACATAGTTATGTGAAAGGAAAATGTATTACTGAAATTTTAACTGATATGACTGGATCTTTAAAGAGAGATAACTCCTGCTCTTTAAAGCCAGATATAGAAGAGGAAATCCTGCAAACACATTCTCCTCGCATACAGATCTCAAGAGTTGTCTCCCCTGGTGTGCGACCACGAAGAGATTAATCTCCTGTGAGGAACAGCTGTCAATCAAGTAACACCAATGTGACCAGTAAGAGATTAATCTCCTGTGGGGAATAGTACCAATGCTATTATCAAGCTATATTATGCTAACAAAAGAATAACATATAGATATCACCATATTCAAGTACAATGAGAAGAAACCGTTCTAAATTTAAATACAGTCACGGCCACACTCATGCACCAACACATACATGGTTATGGCGGATTTCTGTAAGCAAACAATATATACATATTTTCCTTCTTATTGTGTCTTTGATTTTGCATTGATTGTATAACGTAAAACTTTTTTTACTGAATTAGGAGGTAGGCCGCACAGAGTAAGAATTAAAAAAAACCTATCTTTTTTTATTTTCATACTTTTCTAATCATCAATAAATCTTAAAGCACAATTTTTATAATAACCTGTCAGCGGGTATCGGCAGAATGATTTCAGTCATTTGATTTCATACACACTTCTCAGCAAGTTTATTCAGTGCAATAAAATCCTAAAGCAAGGTCGAGTAGAATATGATAGGACATGACAGAGTTTAGTATGGAAGGGTAGAATAGGGGGGTGAGGGTGGGTATGATAGCTATGCATGGCATGGCAGGGTATGATAGCAGAGGGTGTTTAGGTTGTAGTAGACAAGGTGTTTTTTCAAAAAGGTTGTTATCTCTCCTTATAATGGCATCATTGAGCATGTTCTATACCACCGTACCTAGTATGTTTACAAAAGCTAGCCAAAGTACTGCTTTGCATCCATTAATCCTTTAACCCTTGAATTTGTTCAAGAAAATTTCAATCTTCTCATAGTAAATGTCTATTTGCAGACAAAGAGAAGACTATTTTTGAAAAGTGACCACTGGAAATGACTGGCTCGGTTATCGAGCCAGTCAATTCCAGTGGTCAATTTTCAAAAACAGACTTCTCTTGGGACATTTCTCACGACCACTGCAGAAGGCATTTTTAGCTGATGTGAGTGTTAAAAGATGAAGGTAACATACAGCATATATCCTGTCAATGGATGATGATGACACATTTAGGAACATAGCGCCAGGACAGCTTGGTACAAAGAAGACAAGCTATTACATGTTAGGTATGGTATGATATAGTAGGAAAGTGGATAGTAATAGTAGTTACACAAGGCTCCATAAGGTGTCTCTCTTCATATGTATGGTAGAGTAGGTGTTAGATATTAGTTATTAATATACCGTAACCAAATTGTATATGGAACATTGTATGCTAAACGTGTGTCACCTAACAAAAGTAGATCATTATGACCTACGTTCATGATTCACTGAATATCATAGGAAATCCTTGTCTGGGCTGTAGTTTCAAGGGTTTTTCATATGCAGTAACCAAACTTGCACTAAAGGCCTCTCATGCATAAAAAATAGGTCACTGTGACCTACTTTTCACAGCCCAATTAGGATCAAATAAATTGTTGTCCAGTCTGTATTGTCAACTCTTCCACCTATTGTGACCAAACTTGAGGTATGGGTGGTCCTTAGCCTAAAGTTGTGAGGTGTATTAAAAGTCCTGTACTTAACTTTCATTGTTCATGCAACATTACAATGTACAGGGAGAGTTAGTACAGGGATGAGTATCCTTTGTGATGTGCAGCACATTATAGTGTCCTTATTAGAATCAATAATAAAACACTCAGAAAGCACAGATTCAAGTATTTTAGGCTATTTAGACTGAACTCTCTTTAGAATTAAAGCGATGCTAATCTCGTATCAAATGTTATATGGTTATGGTTTATAGCTTCCATATCATTCCCGTTTCTGTATCACAATTATCTGCTTTGTAATATCGCGTAAATGTTGAACAGTGACAGCCATCATTTTGTCTCCTTAAGCGATAGTGTGCGATGTCATGTAAGTGCCATTGCATTACATTCTTTATTATGTAATATTCATCTCGTTGAATATTTCGAAACTAATTTGACTGGAAGTCAACAACTTCCAGTCAAATTAGTTTCAAAATATTCAACTGCTTACCTGTATGATTGCTTTTATACCACACTGCCAAACTATAGCTGGATGTAGAAATGTAGCAACATTTGGCTACTAAAGCCTGAATATCTTTCTTTAACGTCATGATGAAAAGCTTAACATTACCTGCATAGTTTATGACTGGCATATTAGATCACATGAATAGCTATCAAGAGTTCAGATTAGTTATCCTTTAAATACATGTCATGTATGTAGGCACGAGAATTTTAACCATTACCATTCTGATGTCATTATTATATCTTTTACTGTGCCAATAGCAAGGAAACTGGGGAGCATTTTTCAACAAATTTGGTGGATGATGTTGCTATGACAGCATCATCTTCCACCAAAATTTGTTGAAATATGAACACCAGTTCATCTTTTAATTTAATCTAAAGTTTTGTTAAGGGGTACATATAAGTTGCAAGCTCAAACAGTTGAGTCAACACACTTAAGTCTCTTTTTACATATACACTGGTATGTTAATAAATAAAACAGTGATAATTGCGTAGTGTTTATGCAATCATCAAATGGCGCTAAACATCCAACATCTGATTAGGTTTAATTCATTTAAGAGATCAAAGCAATACAAAACTTTATACTACTTACAGTCAAATCTATAGAGATCACCTGTTTTTTAACAGTCAAAATTGAATGGTTGTTTAACATACATATAGATGGTCTTCTGCTTTTGCATCTCAAGGTGTTGAGAAATCACCATTTGCGAGTCAAGAAGACAATCTTGGAAAATCATCACTAAAATGACTGGCTTAATTCCAAGTGGTAAAATGTAAAAAAATAGCCACCTTTAGGCCTGCAAATGGACATCTACTTTTTTATATTCTTCACAAATCTTGATCACCAATGGGAGAATAGGCATGTTTTTGGCACAGAAATTCAATTAGCAATTAACTTGCACAAACTATTCAACAATAAACCCATCAAGTACAGCACATTCTTAACACTTTAACACTCATATCAGCTAAAAACGGCTTTTGCAGTGGTCTTGAGAAATGTCCATTTGTAAACCAAGAAGACTATTTTTGAAAATTTACCACCGGAATGACTGGTTAGATAACTGAGCCAGTCATTCCAGTGGTAAATGTTAAAGAACCCAGTCTTCTCTTGGTCTGCAAATGGACATTTTCTGCGAGAAAACCGAAATTCTTTGAGCAATTTTGAGGGTTAAAGGGTTAATGTAAGAATTATGGTAAATGTTGAATATTTTGAAACTTAATATGCTTGTAAGCTTCTAAGCAAATTAGCTAAAAAAGCTTACAAAAGTTTATCTGTATGGCTACTGAAAGTCAAGATACTGAGATTCCAGGCTTGAAATTGTAAGAGACCTGTAATAAGTGACCACATGTAACTTATGGCCTATACTGGAATTATTGACGACTATTCATTTTTACCCTTAACTAGCGACCACCTGTACTAATTGCTCAGTGATTATTTCTGTAGCCTCTAAGGCAGTCCAGTAAGCCAGGTTTGCATATGTATCACACAGGTCAATCATGTGATGACATGGTGGTATATACTCTAGTAGATTGTAGAGCTATATCATCATTGTGATGCTTGTTCAACAGGAACACCTTACTTTTGATTTGGTTTGCTGTCGCGATGCCGTAAAGGGCAGAGTGCATAGTTTCCGGCGATGCAGCTTTATCGCCGGGAGGTAATTCAGCAATTGTGAGCTGATTCACTTTAACAGATCGCATAATGTTTGCAATAAGTGTCACCCATCTAAGCATTAACGACTCCTCTGCTGGCGGTGATAATAGATCCAGATAACAGTCTGGTGCCTAAAATATACAATAGTTACAAAGATTTACAGCTCAGAACTGATTATCAATGGAGGGGCCATTTCTAGCTTTGCTACACCCATTTCTAGCTATGCTACACCCATTTCTAGCTATGCTACGCCCATCTAGATAAGTTCCGGCCACTTTATGCTAAGTTCATTTCTAGATAAACTCCATCCACTTATTATGCTACATCCATTTCTAAATAAGCTCCATCCACTTGATATGCTACGCCCATTTCTAGATAAGCTCTGGCCACTTGTTATGCCACGCCCATTTCTAAATAAGCTCTGGCCACTTGTTATGCCATGCCCATTTCTAAATAAGCTCGGGACACTTGTTATGTTACGCCCATTTCTAGATTAGTTCCAGCCACTTATTATGCTACGCCCATTTCTAAATAAGCTCGGGACACTTGTTATGTTACGCCCATTTCTAGATTAGTTCCAGCCACTTATTATGCTACGCCCATTTCTAAATAAGCTCGGGACACTTGTTATGTTACGCCCATTTCTAGATTAGTTCCAGCCACTTATTATGCTACGCCCATTTCTAAATAAGCTCTGGCCACACGTTATGTTATGCCCATTTCTAAATAAGCTCCAGCCACTTGTTATGCTATGCCCATTTCTAGATAAGCTCTGGCCACTTGTTATGCTATGCCCATTTCTAGATAAGTTCTGGGCACTTATGCTATGCACATTTCTAGATAAGCTCTGGCCACTTGTTATGTTATGCCCATTTCTAAATAAGCTCCAGCCACTTGTTATGCTATGCCCATTTCTAGATAAGTTCTGGGCACTTATGCTATGCACATTTCTAGATAAGCTCTGGCCACTTGTTATGTTATGCCCATTTCTAAATAAGCTCCAGCCACTTGTTATGCTACGCACATTTCTAGATAAGCTCTGGCCACTTGTTATGCTATGCCCATTTCTAGATAAGCTCTGGCCACTTGTTATGTTATGCCCATTTCTAAATAAGCTCCAGCCACTTTAGGACCACCTTATTATAAGTTTTGACAAAAGTTTAAGCCAGATTAGTGTTTTATAACAGTTTTGCCAGATTAGTGTTTCATAATAGCTTAGCCACTTTAGTGTTTTAGTGCAAATAATCTAGGAAATATGGCCTCCAACAGAAATCAACAAACGTAAGTTTTTATTGTAATATATATACTGTAATAATATGTTTGTTTTGCTTACAATATAATATATCTTCGTAAACAGACACCATATCTTCCAATCTTGTTTTTAACCACACACACTCACAAGCGCACACACGCACACGCGCGCGCACACACACACGCGCGCGCACACACCTGTCCACTATGAATCCAGAGGATAACAGGCCACAGACCAGGAGCCAGACAGAGTTACACCCAAAGTCCACACCCACACCAATACAAACCACACAATCAGTCAACCCTACAGAAGAACACACAACTACAACGCACAACCCAACAGCAACCACCCCGCCGTCACCACCACCACTACAACAATCGGCCACCTCTGCAGCCACTACTAACACCACCACATTAACAACAAAAGCACACACGGATGCAGAAACACAGACACGCCTACCACCAATCTTCAGCAAAGACGATTTAGAGCACCCTGTCAACCAACAGCACGAAAACACATTTCAGCAACTATACAAATCCCTATACAAAACAGAACAACTGCAGCACCACATACAGAACATAGAACATGCCATCAAGAACAACACACATATCATTAAGCCAGACATAGCACTAGCCATCGTAGACCCCAACACAGAAACCACTGCAGAGATCGACTCGATCTTAAAAGCCGCGGCTAACAGCATCCAACACGCAATCCTAGAACATTACTACAAAAAACTACACTACCACAAACAGCAAGCACACATAATTGAAGGGAATCTGTTAGACTCACACACATACGAAGCGGACAGAGCTGTTGCTAAGGCACACAGGATAGCTGCTAAGTTCGCCACAACCAACATAAAGACACACACAACAAACACAAACAGGACACACAATGACACACACAAACAAAGCACACAAAATCCAGTCATGCGAAAGGCAAACATCCCGCCTTTGATGGATCTACAACATCAAATAAACCACACGCAGAAGCAAGTACACCCAGCACAACACGCACCAACAGAGAGACGCCACAGACCACCGCTGTTGCCAACACCTCAACCAGCACAAAGACAACACACACAGCAAAACCCACATACATACACAAGACCACAAACACCACAGAACAACCAAACCACAACTCAATGGTTTAGACCTACACAGCTCAAACAGCAACCACAGATCAACACAGAGAGACAACCGAGGAGTAACCCACTTCCCTTGCCAAAAAACGGGGGAGCACCACACATACAGAACAAACCACATTCACCACAAACCACCTTCAAACCAGGGCAAGTTGGACCAAAACAAACATCACAAACCAACCGCCACTACACAAACAACCGACACTTTATAATACCCTACTCAAGACAACCACCTCCCATCCACCACGCACATCCATCACCACCAAGAGAGCAGATGTACCTTCCCAGAACACAACCTATCACACACTCAACACACCAACCCAGAACCCAACCCATCCAAACAACATCACAGACAAGTACAAGCACACCACAAACCAAATCATATGCCGAAGCCATAAAACAATCCAAAAACGAAAATGTGAAAAAACTACTCTTAGAAATAATCGGCCAATTAGACGTTTAACATCAGGTACACAACTACAAAAACGCAGAAAACAACGCATCATCAACAAACAAAAAACAACACCAGATATTGTCGTTAACCTGTCCAACCACAAACTTACCAAAACAGAAAATTCCGTTCTAAACAAAGGCCTTTCATTTGTACCCACACCACACCACATATCACCAGACACACAAATACATTGCATAGATCAATTCATCAGGAAGTTAGAATGCAAATACTACTTTTACAGCAACAACCTTGAAAAACCCACAGCACCATCCAAATTCAAACTACCCTCAGAATGGAGACCAAGCACAACACCCAATGCCATCAACAAACTCCGGTCATCACTCACCAAGCTTATCACCAAACCACCCGACAAGTCACCACGATCCAACATCACACACCATGAGAAAACAGCCCTCAAAACATTAGCTAATAACACAAACATAGTCATCAGACCAGCAGACAAAGGCTCCGCAATAGTCATTCTCAACAAAACAGACTACATTGCAGAAGTACACAGACAACTTACAGATGTCGCATACTACACCAAACTCAGTGAAAATCCCACTTTAGAATATAAAGACACCATAGATGCATACATTAACGAACTTCTAATCACCGGAGCCATCACAGGACAGACACACAGATATCTCACCGAATTCAAAGTCAGAACTCCGCGCATCTACATTAACCCTAAGATACACAAAGGCAAAATACCTCCACCCGGACGCCCGATTGTATCCAACTGCGATGGCCCCACGTCACGCATTAATGAATTCACAGACCACCTACTAAAAGACACGGAAAATGATATCCCAAATCTACTACGAGACACCACTGCATTCATCCAACATATAGAAAACACTACAGTTGATGCTGGCTCAATCCTATGCACAATGGATGTCAGATCACTATACACAAACATCCCACACGAAGAAGGCATACAGATTGTCACAGAACATTACAGACATACACTTGAAAAAACAAACACAAACAACAATAACCACACACCTGCACACATCTACCCAGACGAATTGGCCCAAATAATGAGATACATTCTTACAAAAAACAGCTTCCAATTCAATGAAGACTACTACATACAAACACATGGAACAGCCATGGGAGCCAAGTTTGCTGTCAAATATGCTAACATTTACGTGTACACCATAGTAAGCAGAATGTTATCAACATGGATGGGCAGCACTCCATCCCACTTAGTTAGATACATAGATGACATATTTTTCATTTGGAACACCAGTGAGAACGAACTACTTGAATTTCACGCACACATGAATAAAGAGCATCCCACAATAAAATTTGACTTGGAATATTCAACGGAAAAAATCCCATTTTTTGACACAATGGTATACAAAGAAGATAACAAACTTAAATTGGACCTATACAGAAAACCTACAGACAAACAACAGTATCTTCACAAACAATCAAGCCACCCTAAAAACACAAAACATTCCATAATCTACAGCCAAGCATTAAGATACAAACGCATCATCACAGATCCTACTAGATTAAAACAACGCACACAGGAACTAACAGATGCATTCATCCACCGGGGATACAAAGAGACAGAAATTAAAGCCATCATAGAAAAAACCGAGAACACACAGAGAGAAGACATTCTTTACAAACAACCCACACAAAAACAGCCTAGGCCAGCTTGCATACTACAATACCACCCATCATTAGAACACATAGGCAAATCCATTCGAACCTACTGGGAAAAGTACATCTTGTCTTCACCAATCTTAGCACCAATTTTTCCCAACTACCCAGTAGTAGCATTCAAGAAAAATAAAAGCATTAGGGACCACCTAGTCCACTCTAGCCTAATTAAAATAAAGAATCCAGATGCTAACAATAAGATCGTACCGACACCAAATGACACTCACGACATAGTAGGGACTAAACGAAATCTAGGATTTCTTTTTTCACGAGAGAGTTGATACTTACCTCCCTAATACTTTTGATATTGCTAAATATTGGCTTTCACTCAATAAACACTCAGATTTAAAACAGTTAGGTGCCCCTACTGGGCAGGGAGTCAGAGCGTAGTCTGGCGGATGCCAGCCCCACCACCGCGCATGCGCAGACTAGCACTTCCTCTGACTAGATTATTGGCTGACACACATGCAACTATTAAGAGCCTGAAGACCGAGCCTCTGGTGGGGTGGAGAGGCCGGGTCCGTATCTAGGGAGGTAAGTATCAACTCTCTCGTGAAAAAAGAAATCCTAGATTTCGTTTATTTCACTTCAAGAGTATACTTACCTCCCTAATACTTTTGATATTGCCAGAATTCGAAAGTGAATCTGGCGGGAGGGAGGCGAGGTCAAAAGACCAGCTCATCCCTATACGCTTTTCTGCGTTTAAGGCACTTAAACTTCTGAAACTGTAAGAAAAAACAGTCAGGATTTGACTAACCATCGGATAACACCACCGATGTATGAGAGATGACCGAATGTCATATGCGCTCCCCCCCCTCCTTCCTGGGAGGAAGAGTCGACTGACCTCAATGTCCTATACGCTCTCTACGTACAAGTGCCATGTACTACAGGACAGAGACGAAAAAGCTCCATTTTCGTAACTCTCAACAATGAACCACACAAATACACAAACCATCACCATATTAATAACGGGTAATCGTGACAATACAATCAACAACGGACAACACATGAACAAGACTGACCTTGTTGAAATGGCTGCTGACATCATCTTCCCATTGGTAAAGACTGATGCAGGCCCAAAAAAGTGGGTGTTTCCATAAATTAATTGTGAAATATATAAGTAATGAGGAAAAACCTCCTCAAAAAATATAAACCGATTTATTTTTTCAAAACCGACAAGGCGAGAGGATTAGAGGTGTCACGGAGATAATGGTCTGTAAAACTTGACTCACAGTGCCACTGAGCCACCGACATAATATCATCCACAGGGACCCCATTAAACAGGGCCGTGGATGTCACTACGCCGCGGACACTGTGAGCCTTGGCCACGTCAACCTGCTTCCCGGTGGCGGATTTATGGCAAAACTGAATGCATTCCACAATCCACCTGGAAATGGTGTCCTTAGAAGCCCTCCCATGGGGTTCAATATATGACAACCATAACGCTGACTGGTCGGTGCGCCATGCCGCCGTACGTTGTTTGTACCGGCGCAGCGCCCGGACGGGACACCATGCTTTAGAATTAGGATCATATCTAGTTAAAGCAGGCAAAATAATAGGTTGACCTGGATATTTCAACGACTGATTTTTAGCCAAGAAATTAATCCTAGGTAGCAGCTTAAGGCCTTCCCCTGAAACCACAAAACGGTCATCCTCGGCTGATAAGGCATGAATTTCACTCCTACGCCTAGCCGAGGCCGCAGCAATTAAAAACACAGTCTTCAGTGTTAATAGTTTCATAGAAATGGAACTAAGTGATTCAAAAGGCTTATCACCTAGTACTTGAAGCACCAGCGATAAACTCCAAGACGGAATCACAGGTGGATTCCTTGGTCTTAGATTGCCCATGCCTTTAACTAATACATTCAATGTATTTACTTCATCACTTCCCCTCTTAGCCAAGCAAGGAATAACAGACATTAATGCTGACTTATAACCAGCAATAGAGTTAGGCTTGAGGCTATAGGCATCATAGAGGTGACAGAGGAAATCAGCTACTACTTGAATAGATGAATCCATTGGATCAATACATCTTTTTGAGCACCATTCTGCAAATCTGTTGATTTTATAATTATATGCTCTGGAGGTTGACCCCCTCCTGGCTTTGGCCATAAACATGGCTGCTTGCTCAGAAAAGCCCTCCTTAATTCTAGATTCCTTGACAACATCCACGCAGTCAATCTGAACATTGACGGATTGTTGTGAAGGGCCTTGCCCTGGAAGATAATATCGTCCATCAGAGGCAGAGGAACCGGATTGCAGACCAGAAGGTCCAGCAGATCCGTATACCATGATCGGCTTGGCCAATCCGGGGCGATCAGAAGCACTTGGCATTCCTCTTGTCTGATTTTCTGAAGAATTTTTGGAATCAGGATTGCTGGAGGGAATGCGTATGCATACATTCTCCCCCAGCTGATAGCTAACGCATCTGTTGCGAAAGCGCTTGGATCCGGAATCGGAGAGACGTACGTCGTCATCTTCGCATTCTTCTTCGTTGCGAACAAATCGATGTTGGGTTTCCCCCAATGGTCGAACAGACGATCCGCCACACATTGATTTAGTTGCCATTCCGTGGGTAAAACACTCATCCTTCGGCTCAATGAGTCTGCTAGCAGGTTTAACCTTCCCGGAATATGAACTGCTTTCAAGGTAATCTGGTGATCCAGACACCAACAAAGCAGTTTCCATGTCATCATACAGAGACTGGGCGACTTCGTTCCGCCCTGGCGGTTTATGTAAGTCACAACTGTTGAGTTGTCTGAACGAATAAGAACAATCTTGCCCTGAACTTTCTGTAAGAAATGTTCCAGGGCCAGGACTACTGCTCTTAGCTCCAGTAGATTTATATGTTCCTTTGACTGTTCCAGATTCCAAAGCCCTGATATCGTGGATTCTTCCAGGCAAGCTCCCCAGCCCTCCATCGATGCATCTGTATACACAGTCACCTGAGGGTGGGGAGGGGTTAGCAAAACCCCCGGCAAGAGATTCTCTGTATTCAACCACCATTGCAGGTGGTGAATCAGAGGCGCCAACACTGACACATTCGAGTCCAGCGAACCTGTACTCTGGGTCCATTGTGTCATGAGAAACAACTGGATCGGCCGCCTGCGTAAGGCGGCCTGAGGAATGACTGGTTCCAACGAAACCATCAACCCCAGCATTCTCAAGTAAACCCGTGCCAGGACATGACGACTGTCGCACACTGACTGAATCAACGAGATGAGTTTTTGAACTCTCTCCTGAGTAGGATAAACATATCCTGTCTCTAGATCGAAGAACATCCCCAGGTAAACAAACTTCTGGGATGGAGTCAGCTCTGATTTTGAGAAATTGATCATCCAGCCCAAGTCTGTGAGAATTTTCAAAACAATCTCCAGATTGGCGGACAAACTTTCCCGGGTGTGCGCTTTCAACAGCCAGTCGTCTATGTACGTGTGGACTGCTATGCTTCTCCTGCGGAGGTATGCTGTGATCGCAAGAACCACACGGGTGAAAACCCGAGGAGCCGTGGAAATTCCGAAGGGCAACACCCTGAATTCCCACTGTCTGCCCTGGAATGCAAATCTCAGGAAGCGACAGAAACTCCCGTGGATGGGGATGTGGAAATAAGCGTCCTTCAAATCTATCGACGCCGTCCACATCCCCCTCTCCAACCCCGCCAACACCGAGCGCACCGTTTCCATCTTGAAACTGGGCGTCTCGATGAACTTGTTCAATGGCTTGAGGTTGAGAATCGGTCTCCACCCTCCGGTGCGTTTTGTTACTAAGAACAGGGTTGAATAGAAGCCCGGACATCTTTGTGCCGGCTGAATAGCTCCCTTTTGTATGAGGGAATTTATCTCCTCCTCGATACACAACCTTTGCTCTGGATCTCTCGGAATGGGAGTCCAGACTGGCACCAGAGACAGTCGCGACGGCGGGCCTGTCACCCACTCTGGATGATACCCGACGGAAAGCCATCGCAAGACTAAACGGTCCTGAGTTAACCGTTCCCACTCTTGCATGTGGCCGGCTAGCCGGCCTCCCACCGGCCCACCTAGGGACCGCGGTGGACACGAGGCATGCAAGAGCGGCACTGTCTCCGTCGCCATACACACCGGAGTGGTTCTTACCGCGGTAAGCGTCCTGTCAGGACCGATAACCACGCCCAGACCCTCGCGCGCCCCGCCCCGCCCCGCGCGCACCTCGGTGCGCGGGCGGCTGCCTGGCTGACGGCGCCTGAGGAACCTGCGCCCCCCTCGCTGCTGGCCGAATCGCACGCGGCCAAGGCCGACGCTGCGACGGTGGCTGGCCACTGACCTGGCCATCACCACCTCGAGCCTGCAGGGGACGATACGCCGGGGCCGCGGCGCGAACGTTAGCACGACGCAGTACATCAAACTGCTCGCGCAGCGCCCTCTGGTTATTCACCAGGGTGACCGTCTCCTGGAGGTGGCGACATCCCTCACCTCCAAAAAGACCAGGGCCCGTCATAGGCGTACGCAGTAGCCTATTGTACAGGTCCTGAGACGGGCACAGATTGTCCAGGGCAAACGTGCGTCTTGCCCTGACACTCCTGGTCACCGCCCGAGTCACACAGTCCAGTGCCAGGTTAATACCATCCTGGATGGTTCGCTGGACAGTGACCGGACTTGGCTGGCGCGATGCGGATGCCGTTACTACCCCCTGTAACAGCTGGGAGACGTGGGACAGAGCGGCAATCGAAGCCCTCCCACTCTCCTCCGCATCACGCAACGCGGCATTCGCCGAACGCAACGCGTTCGCGCACAAGACACCCGTGTCAGAACGGGAGCCTGGCCGCGCATCCTCACCCAAAGCCGCGCGGTCATCCACGCTGGGCTTGGGTACCACACCGTACCGCTGGTAATCCAGGGGCACGATGCGACAACGCCTGGCCACCTCGCGAGGGGCCTTCGCGAGACGTCCACTCGACTTAATGGACGACTCCGCCGCCTTGAACATGTCAACGACATGCTCCGCCAGCGGCAGAGAAGGCATAGCGTTAGCAGTCGGTTTCCCAGCTAACCACGGCGTGTGAACACGCTGGCTAGCCGACTGCTCCACGGGCAGATCAGACCTAACGCTCACCAACCACTGGCAAGCGTCATACCAATCCTCCTCCGTGGCTAACTGCGAGCGCTCTACAAGACGGGGTCCTTCGTCTTCCTCCTGAGCGCAAGCAGTAGAGCTTGACGGCGGGTATGCTGATACACCTGGCAAGCCAGGGAAAACACGCGGGCCTGACAGCACCGGCATGAGAATATCACTGGTTTGACCAGGAGCAGGCACCGTGGCAGAGCGCGGGGTATATATAGGCTCACCACGGGCCCGGCCAGCACCAGCAACACCCTCGGCAAGCCGAGGTATGCGGTACCGCTGGCCATCAGCAGCGCCCTGGGCCACCACCTGAGCCGCGGACTTTACTCCAGGGTGAGTAAAACCGTGGAACAAGGCGCCTGTATTCCCCGCGAGGGGTGCACAAACGTCTTCATCCATGTCCACGTCGTCAGACGGCGACCCTAGCAGGTAATCCTCATTACCCTGGTCAGAAAGATTAGACCCCGGGTTAGCAAAGAGAGCTAACCCGGGCTGACCAGGAACGGTGCCATAGGAGGTACTGGCCACCGCGGCGTGCGGATACCCCTGGACTGATAAGCAGCCCGCGGGTTCCAGCGACAACCGTCCACGGTCCCCTATCGGCGCGGCAATAAGCCTGCTGCCAGGGCCGTGGAACGCCCCCTCTAATGGGGCCACCTCTGAATCGTCGGACAACGGAAGCGGACTAAGGAAAATCGATCCAGAGGCGGGGATTACCTGCTCCGAAGCCGATGATGAGGACAGTAAAGGATTTGGTCCAGCAAGCATGCCACGAAGCAACCCTGGAACCAAATCCTTTATTGTCCTCTTCATCTCTCCCAACATCTCGGTCCGGAAGGCCTCCATATCCACCGCGGACGAGACCTTCCCCTTACCCTTCCTACTTACAACCTCTCGTTTCCGCTTCTTCTTCTTCTCCTCCTCTACCACCTTGTCCGTCGCCTGTAAACAGCACAAGAATTCGGACATTAACTCGCCCCCCCCCAGTGCTTACATATGTCACAATTAACTAATGGACCACAAGGGCTACATTGACAGCACAGATGCGGCCAGAACTTATCCGGCAGAAAATGACCACAGGACGCGCAACCCGGTCCCTGAAACAGGGCAAAGGACAAGGAGTATGAGCAACTAGTTAAGCTTAGAAACTCAATCCAACTCAAAGAGAAGGAAAACGATCATAAAGATCAATATACATCAGAAACCAGCATAGCGCTTGAATTGCTGATAAACACATAGCCAGGCTGATTATGACGTCATTAATCCCGTGACAGGAAAAATTCGATCCCAACAAAACATCCAAGTGCAAGGACGAATTGTATGCTGAATGGATAAGTTGACTACACAACCATCAGATACATATAGATAACTCTTTTCTGGCAAAAATGTTAATTATCTCCCTTTGTTTGTTTACAATAATTAACATCACCACATTATCAATAACTAGATACCTGACACTTTGTATAGACAAACCATCCAACGTGACGAACCGGAGAACTCCACCATCTGCACGCCTCTTAACTCTCTCCACCTCATGGGGAAGGAATTGGATCAAGAGGGCAAAGTGAGAAGACCTTTATACTAGGCCTCCAACTCACTGGACATATTTTTCATTTGGTTAGATAACCTAACAGTGTTAGTAGGAAATGGAACCATGGTGGAGAGAAAACTAACTCTCAGCAACTGTGATTGTCACAACCCAGCGTCATACAGACCTGTGGACATAAACAGAAAGAGAAATTAGTCCTAGGAAGCACCGAGTTGACCTAAACCAACTAACTAAGGCGCTTATCACGGTAAACGCGAGTCCCGGAAACACAATACACCGGGAAGAAAACTCGCTAATTTTACTAGAAGTCACCTGATTTAAAGGTCCTAAGTCCTTCTTTGGCGAATTGAAACCTCCCGCCATCCAAAAAAGTGACTATCACACCAACCAACACCACTTAAACTAGTTTAAGATAAAGAAAAGCTTCAGCACAAAAAGACATGTGTGAACTCTCTGCCAATAATCTAGCAAAGAGGAAGTGCTAGTCTGCGCATGCGCGGTGGTGGGGCTGGCATCCGCCAGACTACGCTCTGACTCCCTGCCCAGTAGGGGCACCTAACTGTTTTAAATCTGAGTGTTTATTGAGTGAAAGCCAATATTTAGCAATATCAAAAGTATTAGGGAGGTAAGTATACTCTTGAAGTGAAAACTCCGACAATGCAACAACAACAATTGCATCACATGCAAACAATACATGAACACTGCTGACAAATTCACTAGTTTCGTCACTGGTAAAGACTACAAAATCAACACACAAATGAGCTGCAATACCACCAACATTATTTACCTCATAGAATGCAAACAATGCAGCTCTCAATACATAGGAGAAACAAGTCAAACACTCAGCAAACGACTCACACAACATATCCATGCAATCCGACACCAAACAGACACGAGAATCTCATGGCATTTCAACCATCCAAGACATTCTATGAAAGACATCACGATAAGACCAATTGAACGAATTTTTACAGATAACAAAAAACTAAGATTAAACAGAGAACACTACTGGATCAAAGAACTCAACACGATGCACCCGTTCGGAATAAACAAAAAAGCATAACACACTCACTCACTCACTCACTCACTCACTCACCCACCCACCCACCCCTTCACCCGCTCGCTCGCTCCCTCCATCCCTCCCTCCCTCCCTCCCTCACTCACTCACTCACTCACTCACTCACTCACTCACTCACTCACCCACTCACTCACACATAGGAGGTTTGACGGAAGTTTGCAGACTGGCAGGTATGCATAGGTAACTATGTAAATACCTGGGTCGGCGTTTTTAAATACTTAGGCTTCATAAATCAGTTCCGTCATTTTTGTATCTAATAACAGATCCCTCGCATACACACACATACGCACATATGCATGCATAGACACACAGACGCACACGCACGCACATACACAAACACACACACATATACGCGCACACACACACACACACACACACACACACACACACACACACACACACACACACACACACGAGGTTTGATGGACACTAATGACCAGTATGCACACATAGATTCTGTCTAAGTGAGACATACAAAATCATTTATGCTGCAGCAGAGACTTATTATGCTACACCCATTTCTAAAAAAGCTCTGGCCACTTGTTATGCCACGCCCATTTCTAAATAAGCTCTGGCCACTTGTTATGCCATGCCCATTTCTAAATAAGCTCGGGACACTTGTTATGTTACGCCCATTTCTAGATTAGTTCCAGCCACTTATTATGCTACGCCCATTTCTAAATAAGCTCGGGACACTTGTTATGTTACGCCCATTTCTAGATTAGTTCCAGCCACTTATTATGCTATGCCCATTTCTAAATAAGCTCTGGCCACACATTATGTTATGCCCATTTCTAAATAAGCTCCAGCCACTTGTTATGCTATGCCCATTTCTAGATAAGTTCTGGGCACTTATGCTATGCACATTTCTAGATAAGCTCTGGCCACTTGTTATGTTATGCCCATTTCTAAATAAGCTCCAGCCACTTGTTATGCTATGCCCATTTCTAGATAAGTTCTGGGCACTTATGCTATGCACATTTCTAGATAAGCTCTGGCCACTTGTTATGTTATGCCCATTTCTAAATAAGCTCCAGCCACTTGTTATGCTACGCCCATTTCTAGATAAGCTCTGGCCACTTGTTATGCTATGCCCATTTCTAGATAAGTTCTGGGCACTTATGCTATGCACATTTCTAGATAAGCTCTGGCCACTTGTTATGTTATGCCCATTTCTAAATAAGCTCCAGCCACTTGTTATGTTATGCCCATTTCTAAATAAGCTCCAGCCACTTGTTATGCTATGCCCATTTCTAGATAAGTTCTGGGCACTTATGCTATGCACATTTCTAGATAAGCTCTGGCCACTTGTTATGCAACACCCATTTCTAGATAAGTTCCGGGCACTTGTTATGCTACACTCATTTCTAGATAAGCTCCATCCACTTAATATGCTACACCCATTTCTAGATAACCTCCAGCCACTTGTTATGCCACGCCCATTTCTAAATAAGCTCCGGCCACTTGTTATACCACAGCCATTTCTAGATAAGCTCTGGCCCTCGTTATGTTACGCCCATTTCTAGATAAGCTCCAGCCACTCGTTATTCTATGCCCATTTCTAGATAAGCTCCAGCCACTCATTATGCTACGCCCACTTCTAATTAAGGTCTGGCCACTTGTTATGCTACGCCCATTTCTAGATAAGCTCCATGCACTTGTTATGCTACACCCATTTTTAGATAAGTTCCAGCCACTTGTTATGCCACGCCCATTTCTAAATAAGCTCCATGCACTTAATATGCTACGCCCATTTCTAGATAAGCTCCGGCTAGTTATTATGCCATGCCCATTTCTAGATAAGCTCTGGCCACTTGTTATGCCACACCCATTTCTAAATAGGCTCTGGCCACTTATTAGGTTACGCCCATTTCTAGATAAGCTTTGGCCACTTGTTATGTTACGCCCATTTCTAGATAAGCTCCGGCCACTCGTTATGTTACGCCCATTTCTAAATAAGCTCTGGCCACTTGCTATGTTACGCCCATTTCTAGATAAGCATCAGCCACTTGTTATGCTACGCCCATTTCTAGATAAGCTCCGGCCACTTGTTATGCTACGCCCATTTCTAGATAAGCTCTGGCCACTTGTTATGCTATGCCCATTTCTAGATAAGCTCCAGCCACTTGTTATGCTACACCCATTTCCAGATAAGCTCCGGCCACTTGTTATGCCACACCCATTTCTAAATAAGCTCCGGCCACTTGTTATGCTAGGCCCATTTCTAGATAAGCTCTGGCCACTGGTTATGTTACACCCATTTCTAAATAAGCTCTGGCCACTCGTTATGTTACACCCATTTCTAAATAAGCTCCGGCCACTTGTTATGCTACACCCATTTCTAGATAAGCTCCGGCCACTTGTTATGCTACACCCATTTCTAGATAAGCTCCATCCACTTGTTATGCCACGCCCATTTCTAGATAAGCTCCAGTATTATACTTAATATTGTATGAAATTACCAATAAACATCATTTGACAGTTCCCTTTTCTCTTCCGTTAAGATGATATTTTCATCACGATCGCGAATGCTCATTCTCAATGTGCTGTTACTAAACTTGTGTGATAAATTTGATATGATATGGCAATGAATTGAGGAACCCAGTTTCTCAGTCATCACAATCAGCTACACAACGTGTAGGCTGACGTCATAATCAATTTATGTCATGACTGACTCGATTTAGTCCGTCTTAAACGCTTAACAGTCTGTCAGGTTGTAGGAGTTGTATGTCTTTACTTTTTAATAAACATGCTGTTAACTATTTTGAAACTAATTTGCCTCTCTCTCTATATATATCGATCTGTAAACTTGTATGATTGCACATACCTTCGCTGCCAATAGATGAGGCACCATCTGTTCATTACATGAGAGATTAACAAGGACTTTCAGGCACTGAAGCCTTAGGTTTGCACGCCCATCAAGCTCACTGTACAGCTGTGAAACGATACGCTTATACTCGGCATGATGATTGCCTAAGACAGACAGATTAGTTAAGGCTTGAAGACAGGACAGATGAATTCTCTCTGGTACACTTGGCTTCAAAAACAGCGTGATCAGAATGTCAACACAGCCCTGAGGAGTGTGAAAACAAGCAGCGTAGAGTAAATTACAGTAGACAACAGCCCTGATAAGTATGAAAATAGGCAGCGTAGAGTAAATTACAATGGACAACACAGCCCTGAGGCGCATGAAAATAAGCAGTGTAGAGTAAATTACAGTAGACAACACCGCACTGAGGCGCATGAAAATAAGCAGTGTAGAGCAAATTACAGTAGACACCACACAGCCCTGAGAAGCATGAAAATAAGCAGTGTAGAGTAAATTACAGTAGATACCACACAGCCCTGAGAAGCATGAAAATAAGCAGTGTAGAGCAAATTACAGTAGACAACACAGCTCTGAGTGTGGAATTAACTAAATCACGGATTTCTTTTTTCACGAGAGTTGATACTTACCTCCCTAATACTCTTTGATATTGCTAAATATCGGCTTTCACTTAATAAAACAATCAGATTTAAAAAGAAAGGTGCACCTTATGGGCAGGTAGTCAGAAGTCAGTCAGGCGGATGCCAGCCCCACCACCGTGCATGCGCCGACTAGTACTTCCTCTGACTAATTTATTGGCTGACACACATGCAACATAATAAGAGCCTGAAGACCGAGCTTCAGTGGGGCGGAGAGGCCGGGTCCACATCACGGAGCTAAGTATCAACTCTCTTGTGAAAAAAGAAATCCGTGATTTCGTTTATTTCACTTCAAGAGTATACTTACCTCCCTAATACTCTTTGATATTGCCAGAATTCGTCAGTGAATTCGGCGGGAGGGAGGCGAGGTCAAAAGACCAGCTCTTCCCCATGCGCTTTTCTGCGATTAAGGCACTTAAAGGGAATCACCAGACCCTCTATACTACTGTGTATAAAATGAATCTACAGACCGTAACGTTTTCAAAAATATAATTGTAAGATCTGTGCTCAAATTAGAAATATATATCTTCGTTATTTAAATATGTGGTACATGGGTTAAATTTCTATTCCCGGCTGAGGCGTATGACGTCATAAGTTGAACGTTTTTCTCGCTGTCATCCAACGCTATCGCAATAAAATTGCGAATTGCGTTTTTGTAAGGGGATTCTCTTCAGCGGTTTTAGGAATATATACACTATATTTGCGGAAATGTTGAGGAATATATACTAACAGTCCTTTGTCTGATTTCTCTGATGGTGCCAATTTTGACATGAAGTTTTGATCTTGAGATAAATGAATGACGCGATAGTATAGGCAATTCAATATAATTGCCACTATTGAATCAACACTCTTACTGGGGCTACGGCAGATAATGTTATTAAAGTTTCATCTATTAATATGAGAGTTTAAATAGTTTGTACATACATCCAGTCCATCTTTAGGTACTTATGTTTTCATACTAGCCTCAAAACTTCCTGAGATTTTGTAATGTTAATGTAATTGGCAGGTATCTTCATAGAAAATGGCCATCTTAAGGTTCGGCAATTAATGTGTGAAAATAACAAATACATTCCATAAATTTGCGATAGTGTGATACACGTCTTAATCTCTTCAATCTGTACATATATAAATGATGTCGATAGCATTATCACCGATAGAGATATCACCATCCAAATGCATGCACTCCTGTCTTCAGAGTGCCGTTATTATGGTTCTTGTCGGATGGGATTCAACCTATGAGGTCATAGGTTTAATTAACTCGCAGAAAATTATAGCAACGCATCTGTTGCGAAAGCGCTTGGATCTGGAATCGGAGACGTACGTCTTCACCTTCGCATTCTTCTTCATTGCGAACAAATCTATGTTGGGTTTCCCCCAGTGGTCGCACACACGATCCGCCACACATTGATTTAGTTGCCATTCCGTAGGTAAAACACTCATCCTTCGGCTCAATGAGTCTGCTAACAGATTTAACCGTCCCGGAATATGAACTGCCTTCACGGTAATCCTGTGATCCAGGCACCAACAAAGCAGTTTCCAAGTCATCATACAGAGACTTGGCGACTTCGTTCCGCCCTGGCGGTTTATGTAAGTCACTACTGTTGAGTTGTCTGATCGAATTAGAACACTCTTGCACTGAACTTTCTGTAAGAAATGTTCCAGGCCCAGGACTACTGCTCGTAATTCCAGTAGATTGACATGTTCCTTTGACTGTTCCAGATTCCAAAGCCCTGATCTCGTGGATTCTTCCAGGCAAGCTCCCCACCCCTCCATCGATGCATCTGTATACATCGCTAACTGAGGGTGAGGAGGGATTAACATCACCCCCGCCAGGAGATTCTCTGTCTTCAACCACCATTGAAGGTGATGAACTAGAGGCTCCAACACTGACATGCTCGAGTCCAGTGAACCTGTACTCTGGGTCCATTGTGTCATGAGAAATAACTGGATCGGCCGCCTGCGTAAGGACTGGTTCCAAAGAAACCATCAATCCCAGCATTCTCAGATAAACCCGTGCCAGGACATGACAACTGTTGCACACTGACTGTATTACTGAGATGAGTATCTGTACCCTCTCCTGAGTAGGATCAACATATCCTATCTCCAGATCGAAGAACATTCCCAGGTAAACAAACTTCTGGGATGGAGTCAGCTCTGATTTCTGAAAATTTCTTATCCAGCCTAAATCTGTGAGAGTTTTCAAAACTATCTCCAGATTTGCTGATAAACTTTCCTGGTTGTGTGCTTTTAACAGCCAGTCGTCTATGTACGTGTGGACTGCTATGCTTCTCCTGCGGAGGTATGCTGTTATCGCAAGAACCACCCTGGTGAAGACCCGAGGAGCCGTAGAAATTCCGAAGGGTAACACCCTGAATTCCCACTGTCTGCCCTGGAATGCAAATCTCAGGAAACGACGGACACTCCTCGCTATTGGAATGTGGAAATAAGCATCCTTCAAATCTATTGAAGCTGTCCACATTCCCTTCTCCAACCCTGCCAACACCGATCTCACAGTTTCCATCTTGAAACTGGGTGTCTACGAACTTGTTCAATGGCTTGAGGTTGAGAATTGGTCTCCACCCTCCAGTACTTTTCGTTACCAAGAACACGGTTGAATAGAAGCCCGGGCAATTTTGCGCCGGCTGAATTGCTTCCTTGAGTATGAGGGAATTTATTTCCTCCTCTATACACAACCGCTGATCTGGATCTCTTGGAATTTGAGTCCAGACCGGCACCAGAGACAGTCGTGATGGTGGGCCTGTTATCCAGTCGGGATGATACCCGACTGAAAGCCATCGCAAGACTAAATGGTCCTGAGTCAACCGTTCCCACCCTTGCATGTGGTTGGCCAATCGGCCTCCCACTGGTCCACCTAGGGAGAGAGGTGGACATAAGAAGTGCAAGAGTGGCACTGTCTCCTGGTGCAGATGCCCTGGGGTAGCTTTTACTGTGGTAATCACCCTGTCAGGTACGATTACCACGACCAGAGCTTCGCGCACCAACCCCCACACGTCGATGCGCGGGCAGCTGCCTGGCTGGCTGCGCCGGAGGAGCCTGTGCCCCCCTCGCTGCTGGCCGAAGCGCACGCGGCCACCCCGACCTCGAGCCTGCAGGGGATGATACTCTACGGAGCACTTCAAATTGCTCACGTAATGCCCTCTGGTTATTGACCAGGGTAACCGTCTCCTGGAGATGCTTACATCCCTCACCTCCAAAAAGACCAGGACCTGTCATAGGCGTACACAGCAGCCTATTATACAAATCCTGGGACGGGCACAAGTTGTCAAGAGCAAACGTGCGCCTCGCCCGGACACTCCTGGTTACAGACCGGGTTAAACAGTCCAAAGCCAAGTTAATTCCATCTTGGATGGCTCTCTGGACAGTCACCGGACTAGGCTGACGTAATGCGGATGCCGTTACTACCCCTTGTAACAACTGTGAGACATGCGAAAGCGCTGAAATAGACGCCCTCGAACTCTCTTCCGCATCACGTAACACGGTGTTAGCCGAACGCAAAACGTTCGAACACAGTGCTCCTGTGTCAGACCGGGAACCTGGCCGCGTATCTTCACCCAGCGCAGCACGGTCATCCGTGCTTGGCTTCGGTACTACACCGTATAGCTGATATTGATCAGCTGTAATATGGCACCGCTTTGCCACTTCGCGGGGGCCTTCGCTAAACGTCCATGTGCCTTAAAGGACGTCTCCGCCGCAGTGAACATATCAACAATATGATCAGCTAACGGCAAAGATGGCATAGCGGTAACAGTCGGCTTTACTGCCAGCCACGGGCGCTGGTCCCGTTGACTGGCCGACTGATCCACGGCCAGATCTGGCCTGATGTTGATTAGCCACTGACAAGCGTCAGACCAGTCTTCCTCCGTGGCCACCTGTGAATGCTCTACAAGACGAGGGCCTTCGTCATCCTCCTGAGCAATCACAGGTGTGTATGTGGCTGGTGGAACTGATATGCCTGGCAAGCCAGAGAAAGCATGCGGGCCTGAAAGAACAGGCATGCCAAACTGACTGGCTTGACCAGGAGCAGGCACCGTGGTATTGCGTGGGGAAAATTTTGCCACACCACGGCCCTGGCCAGCACCTGCTACACCATCGGCAAACCGAGGTATGCGGTAAAACTGGCCATCAGAACCAGCCCGGGCTACCTTCTGCGCCGTGAACGCTACTCCTGCGTTGAGTAGTACCGTGGACAATGTCGCCCATGTTCCCCGCGAGGGGTGCACGTACGTCAATGCCCATGGCCACGGCGCCAGAAGGAAAACCCAGCAGATAATCCTCTTCTTCCCGGCCAGAAAGATTAGACTCCAGGTTAGCAAAGAATGCTAACCCCCATGAGAGGTACCATAGGAGGAACTGGTACCTGCAGGGTGCGGATAATCCTGGCCTGATAAGCAGGCAGGTTCCAGCGACACCTGACCACGAACAACCGGCGCGGCAAGCCTGCTGCCAGTGTTCTTACCGTGGATTTCACCCTCTAATAGGGCCACCTCTGAATCATGGTCGAAAACTGATAGGGCCCTAAATAGTACCGATTCAGAGGCGGGGATTATCTGCTCCGGAGCAGATGAAGAGGACAACGAAAGATTTGGAGCAGGAAGCATGCCATGAGGCAACTCTGGGACCAAATCTTTAATTGTCCTCTTCATCTCTCCCATCATCTCAATACGGAAGGCCTCCATATCCATAGCGGACGAGGCCTTCCTCTTACCCTTCTTACCAGAAGCCCCTTTCTTAAGTTTCCTCTCCTCCTCTGGAGCCTTCTCCCTGGTCTGCAATGATAGAAATTCAGACATTAGCTCCCCCCCCCCCCACACACTTTTTACAGATCTCACATTTAAGCAATGGCCCACATGGGCTGCACTGGAAGCATAAATGGGGGGGGGGAAGAACTTATCCATCCTACCACATGAAGGACAACCAGGCCTCTGAAACACACCAGAGGACGAAGACAATGAGTATTACAGTTATTGAATTAAAACTCAACACGAAATAAACAAGGAGGAAGGGGCCATAAAGACCCAAGCTAATAATAATAAACCAGCGTTGGACAAAACTTATAACTGACAGTAAGGCGCAAGGCTGATTATGACGTCATAACTTCAAGAATAAGAAGCTAAATCGATCCGAAACAAAACCTCCAGGTGTAAGGACGAATTGTAATCATATCCAGAACATCCTAACTAGACAGGATAGTTTATACAGACTATACAAACATCAGATAAACAGTGATAAATGGCAGTAAGATTTTATAAATATTTTCAAATATAATTGAAAAGCCTCATATCATAACTAGAGTACCTGAGTCTTTAGCATAGACAAACCATCTGATCTGATGAACCGGACGCTCCACCAAAATTATGACCTCATAACTCTCTCAACCTTATGGGGAAGGAAGCGGACCGAGGGCAAAGTGAGTAGACCTTCATCCGAGGCCTCCAACTCACTGGGCATAATTTTTGCTTAGAAAACCTAACAATGTTAGTAGGAAATGGAACCTTGGTGGAGACAAACCAACTCTCTGATAATGTGATGTCCTAAACACCCGAAGGTAGATACCTGTGGACATCCGGAAACACATTACAACGGGATAAACTCGCTAAAATATACTAGAAGTCACCTGATGGCTAGTTCCTTGGTGCTCCTCCGGCGAAATAATCCGATCTGCCATCACTCCAGGTTGATATAAACAATTCTAATATATTAATTAAATGACTAAACAGCTAGAAAAGCTGTAAGCATAAAACATGTGTGACCCCTCTGCCAATAAATTAGCAAAGAGGAAGTACTAGTCGGCGCATGCGCGGTGGTGGGGCTGGCATCCGCCTGACTGACTTCTGACTACCTGCCCATAAGGGGCACCTTTCTTTTTAAATCTGAGTGTTTTATTAAGTGAAAGACGATATTTAGCAATATCAAAGAGTATTAGGGAGGTAAGTATACTCTTGAAGTGAAAATAAGCAGTGTAGAGTAAATTACAGTAAACAAGACAGCCCTGAGGAGTGTGAAAATAAGTAGTGTAGAGTAAATTGTAGTAGACAACAGTCCTCAGGCGCATGAAAATTAGCAATGTAGCATAAATAAAAGACCAGTTCTGAACACACGTCCCCCGACCAGCACTTTTTGGTACAACCCCAATTTTTAAAATCCAAATATTGTACTCTTTCAAGAAATTAAGGGGGATTACTCTGGTGATTAGACAAATTTCAGCCAAATGCAATCCCAGTCAAGGTCTCATGCAGAGGGATGTATTTTCAAAATTTTAACTGAATCTATCCAGGCTAAGTTAAGTTATCAAACGAAAACCACATATATTACGATTTTTCTAGAAATCAAGGGGTCAACTCCTGTGGGTCTGGACACAGTTCACCGATATGCAATCCCCACCGAGGTCTTGTCATAAGGAGTTGACATTCCAAATTTGAAATTAATACATTCAAGTTAACTGAAGTTATGGAGCAGAGAGCACATATTTTATTTTTCAAGAAATAAAGGGGGATAACCCCGGTGGGTCTGGACACATTTCGCGGATATGCAATCCCCACTGAGGTCTTGTCATAAGTTGACATTCCAAATTTGAAATGAATCCATTCAAGCCAACTGAAGTTATGGAGCGGATACCATATTTCACGATTTTCCAAGAAATCAAGGGGGATAACTCCCGACGGGTCTGGACACATTTCGCCGATATGCAATCCCCACTGAGGTCTTGTCATAAGGAGTTGACATTCCAAATTTGAAATGAATCCATTCAAGCTAACTGAAGTTATCGAGTGGAAACCAAATATTTTACGATTTTTCAGGAAACAAAGGGGATAACTACGGTGGGTCTGGATACATTTCGCATATATGCAATCCCCACCAAGGTCTTGTCATAAGGAGTTGACATACCAGATTTGAAAGGAATCCATTCAAGCTAACTGAAGTTATCGAGCGGAAACTAAATGCGGATGGATGCACGGATGGATGGGACACATTTCCATAGTCCCCATCGACGATGTCGGGGGACTAATTACAGTAGACAATACAGCCTAGAGGAGTATGAAAAAAGCAGTGTAGAGTAAATTACAGTAGACACCACAGCCTTAACCCTTAGCACTCTGATGTCAATATTTTATCTTATACTGTGTCAATATCAAAGAAACTGGTGTGCATTTTTCAACAGTTTTGGTGGAAAATGTTGCTGTCTATGACAGCACCGTCTCCCACCAAATTCTTTTACAAAATGAACACCAGTTCATCTTTTAATTTAATTTGAAGATTTAAAATTTTGACACCAGAGTGGTACGAGTTAAGGAGCATGAAAATAGGCAGTGTAGAGTAAATTACAGTAGACAACACATCCCTGAGGAGAATGAAAATAAGCAGTGTAGAGTAAATTACAGTAGATAACAGCCCTGAGGAGTGTGAAGTGTAGAGTAAATTACATTAGCCAACACAGTCCTGCGGTGCATGAAAATAGAGTAAATTACAGTAAACAACACAGCCCTGAGGAGTGTGAAAATAAGCAGTGTAAAATAAACTACAGTGGACAACACAGCCCTGAGGAGTGTGAAAATAAGCAGTGTAGAGTAAACTACAGCAAACAACACAGCCCTGAGTGTGAAAATAAGCAGTGTAGAGTAAATTACAGTAGACAACACAGCCCTGAGGAGTGCCTGAGTGTGAAAATAAGCAGTGTGGAGTAAATTACAGTAGACAACACAGCCCTGAGGAGTGCCTGAGTGTGAAAATAAGCAATGTAGAGTAAATTACAGTAGACAACATACTCCAGCGGCGTATGAAAATAAGCAATACAGTAGACAACACAGCCTTGAGGAGTATGAAAATAAGCAGTGTACAGTAAATTCCAGTACAATTCTATGTCAATGGAGACTAGAATATATATCACTAAGAATTCTGCATCAGACGATAAACAAGCATTTCAGAGCGGTAACGTCATACACGTCATAAGCTTATACCTCATAAGAATTACAGGGGAGCCCACATCATATTGAAGATTTTCCGTCTTCGGGTCTACTCAGAACTGTCTACTACTCCTCTGGTAAGATTATGATGTGACGGTTGCTGCGACAACCTCTCACCACAGGTGCAGTAGCACGACTATCAGCTCGCCTCGTCACCGATAATGGTGACGATATTTATATTCGATAATCTGGGCCTGTCCTGACTACAGAAGATGTTGACGATTCGGGACGGTGGTCTTCCGTCGGTTCCAGAGTGAACTACAAGCACTACTCAAACTTTTGCTGTGAGGTATATTTTCACGGTGATGTTTTATTATGCTTTTAACTATACATCTAAACTCTAGCTGTACAATGACTTTAATAACGATGGATAGTTAGATTTACGAATACTGGTATCTTTTACTAATACCTTGCGCACTTGACTACCGTATTTTACTTATCCTAACTTAATGTTACTTAACTCTAAGCAAGTTGGATGACCTGTCTCCCTTGACTAAAATACTGATATTTTCAAATACAATATTTTTCAGACTCTAATTGTTCTCCCCTACTCCAATGTATTCGGAGAGAACTTTTTGATACCAAATGGCGGACCGGACTCACTATTAAAGTTAAAGTCCCCCTTATGTACTATTTTTATTGTGTTCTCCCTCCATCTTGGTTTCGTATCGCCGGAGGTTGCTCTTGGTTCCCATTGGATTATGACATCATTTCGACCAATCACGACCCCGACTTTTCTTCCTAGCATCTGCGGTTTGGCCGATTCCTGAGTCATGGAATCTGTCGGATAACGCCCCATAAACTGACAGTGATGGATATTGCTTCGACAATCATTGTTAATCTTTTCTCAATATCTTATTCTGACGGACGTCTTCTGTCAACTTTTCGTCTGGTTTTCTAATCTTCTTGGCGCCAGACGCTACTACGTCCTCGTCCGGCCCCTTGCTTATTAGGCTTGCGCCTGCATTTTACAAGGGTGCCATGACGTAGTGACCATGTGGCCCATCTGATTCACCAACATCTGGTGTCGTATCTGGTGTCGTGGGTCGCCTCTATAGAAATATAGAAACTCGGTCACATTATCACGGTCCTATGGTAAGTCGGTCGTCGCCACGTTACTACGTCATTCTATGAGTCATTCAGTCTGTGCTACGTACACTCTGTCCGTAGTACCCTACCGACGCTCTCGCTTGAATATTTAGAAAACTATTGGTCGTAACTTCTGCTGAATACTATAAAAGGTTATGCCGCGACTGCAGCAACAACTTTCGTCTTTTAACCACCGACAGACTCCATCAGCTTACTGCCCTAAGTCTTAGTCTATTCTATTCCAATTTCACTTATTGTTTCAGCTACATTTTTGCGTCAGTTTTGCATCGACTTGATGCACACACTAGATCGCGCTATTACATTCCTGCTCATTGTGTTATCTGTTCCTTAGCTCGCCTGGTATTCAAATATAGTAATTCAGTGAGGTCTTAGACTGCAAATATAAGATGTCCCCGGGGTCATGAACCCCCCCCCCCCCCCCCCAGAAGACAATCCGATATCTACAATATGTCAAAGACATATTACGTCACAAGTGTAGCGAACAAAGGATACTGAGGAGGAGGAATCCTAGTTGGATCAGTTGTCGGAAGCAGCTTTATACCTCTCCTTTTGAACAGAAGGTTGGTGATCAGGGCTGTCACAGAAACTATAAGATTAGGCTCTGCTAATGTACAGCTGGAATGTAGGTTGGGGAGACATAAAGCTTTCAAAACCACTAATATTGGCAATATCTGAAAAACTTTACTTCGAAAGGGAATTGCTAACCTAAAACTAAAAGAACAAAAATTGGCATCGCTGACCATACCACTAAAAAGGCATCCAGTCTAATTGCCAAGTAGAAATATTCATTCAGAAATCACAGTTAATATACTATTATAAACAATTAGAGTACTATTTCGGAACGCAATATCAATACAATCCATTTTGTAGTGTAAGCGATCAACATAAAATGATCCAAAATGGAATCAAACATGCGACAAAAATTGCTTGAACGCCAAAGAATTAAAATGAAGTAGATCGCTTCTTATGTTGGCGAGCCAAAATAAAACTCTTTTGTGATTGGAGGTGCATATTGACGTGTTCTCGTGAGATCTCATACGCTATCGCATTGATCTATGACCCTTCCTTGTCTGAAACAAGAGGTCCAAGGGCCTGTGATGCTCACCTGGACCATTACCATTTGAACCATTTGCATTTAAATAGATATGATGGATAATTTTCGGAAAATCCCAGACGGCCACCCAAAAAATTGACCAATCAAAATTCTGAATAGAAATTTTAGTCTACATTGATAATGTCACGCTAGCCAAATTTGGTTGAAATACGTCAAACAACTGAGGAGCAACGTTTTTACAATTTCTGGTAAATCTTTCATAAAATCTAAGATTTTCACCCCAAAAATTTATCAATCAAAATTCTGAATAAAATTTCAAGAGCCTACCACCATAGAATCCATTAGTGAGATTTGGTTGAATTATGTCAAGCAGCTAAAGAGAAGTACCGGTAGTAATTTTACAATTTCCGGTATATTTTTCATAAAATCTGATTTTCACACCAAAATTTGATGAATCAAAATTCTGAATCAAGGTTCTAGAGTCTATGGCCATAGGATTCTTTCAGCCAAATTTGGTTAAAACCGGTCAAGATGGTAAGACGAAGCAATTTGACAATTTCCAGTACATTTAAAATAAAATCTAAGATTTCACCCCAAAAATTGATGAATCAAAATTCTGTATGGACATTCTAGAGCCCATCACCACGGGATGATTTACGCCAAATTTGGTTGAAATTGCTCAGAATGGTAAGAAGCAATTTGACAATTTCAGGTACATTTTTCTAAAAATTGATGAATCAAAATTCCGAGTGGATATTCTGGAGTCTAAAACCCCCAACTGGTTCTATTAACCACTATAAAAACATACTTACCGTTCAATCACTACTTGCTAAATCAAATATCTGCATTTAGCTATCAGAATAAAATTTTTATGCTCACTTACATACTCCCTAATGCCAATACCATCACCATGTAGACCCTCAACCAGGCTTCTGGTAGAGGGACCCCCTGCAATTAGCCTTACAATAGACTGGCACCAGTCTGTACTCACTCCTTGGTGACGCTTGTCACTAAGCACGCTCGCGCATGCGCCGTAGGTCCCAAATGTGAAAACTGATTCACTTTTCTAAATTTAAGTGCCATATATCCAGAATAGATTCTCAAATCAATACCTTGAATGGTAAGTATGTTTTTACAGTGGTTAATAAAACTACAGACCAACCCACTAAAGGGGGGGGGGGGTCTGTTGGGGGTTGTTATTACACCACAAAAACATCCATTACCGTTCAATCACTACTTGCTAAACCCGTAGATTTGGTCAGTGTCCCACTACGAAACTTTGGTGGGAGGTGATTTGAGAATCCATACGCAAGGATAAAAATCAAACAAAACATAACCAAATGTTAATAACATAACATAATGGTGCATCTTAATCAATCACACAGTGATTAACAACCAAATAAAACTTTAAACATAAAGAAATAAATAAAAACCAAAGAACAACTCTCACCATTACACGCAGACGCACGATCCTAACGAAAATGGTGGGATGTGCTTGGTAAATGGTCTTCAGCCTTTTTTGTTAAAATAGTAATGTTCCTAAAGAATGAAGCCGCTGCACTCTGGTCTTTCAAATAAAAAGTAGTAAAAGTAGACTCAGATTTCCATCGTGCAACTTGCATAACTTCGTCTACAGAAGAGCCAGCAAAAAGAGCGAAAGAGGTAGCCATCCCTCTAACATCATGAGCCTCAATGTGAGAGAGATTGATTTGCTCAGAAGCAATCTCGTAGCAGAGTTGAATGGTGTCACAAATCCATCTAGCAATAGATGCTTTAGAGACTGGTCTGGCTACCCCTTCCGCATACGGAACCCAGAAGTGAGACGGATCAGATCTTTTAAAATCAGTACAACGCTTATAAGCTTTAAGAGCTGTGACTGTACACCAAAATCTGTCAGACGGAGAAAAGGAAAAAAGATTTAAAAATAATCGGCTTCTAGGATATAATACCAAACCGTCCCCAGCTTCAATAAATCGATCCTTTTCAGCGGAAAAAGCATGGATCTCAGATTGTCTTCTAGCAGAAGCCATAGAAAAACAGCCTTAACGGTTAAAAGCTTTAAGCTAATCGAAGAGATAGGTTCGAAATGATGACCTGCCTAAACCTGAAGAACCAAAGCCAAGTTCCAGGAAGGCAAAGGTTTAGCAATAGGAGGACGAATATTACCTAAACCTCTGATGAAACCATTAAGAACCTTAGTATCTTTAACATCAGCGTTTAACAAACAAGGAAGAGAAGATGCTAAAGAAAATCTATATCCTCTTACAGTGTTAGCAGTCAGATGAAGAGAATCGAACAGATAGGATACAAAATCTAACACTTGGTAAATAGAAACAGAATCGGGCACGAGATCATGATTTGACCAACATTCTCCAAAAATCTTAAGTCGACCCTTGTAAACTCTTCGGGTCGACTCCCTCCTGGCCGAATTAATGATTTCCTGAGATCTTGCAGAAAATTTATTCTCAGGGACCGAACACTCGATATTCTCCAAACACACAGACTGAAGATTCCTGGGTTTGGATGAAGGCAAGTTCCCCTTACTTGGGATAACAGATCTAGGGACACTGGAAGCAGGCGAGGGAAGTCTACTAGAAGATCGAGAAGGTCTACAAACCAGATCCTTTTTGGCCAAAAGGGAGCTATCAACAAAATCTCGCAGAACTGGTCCCTGACTTTCTTCAGAACCAAAGGAACCAGGATAGTTGGAGGGAACGCATATGCGAAGATTCCTATCCAGGACTGAGACAGGGCGTCCACCGCCAACGCCTGATTGTCCGGAAAAGGAGACATGAAAGAGGAGATCTGGGCATTCAGAGAGGTTGCGAATAGGTCTACATGGGGACAATCCAGGAGGTTGAAGATCGCTTTGACAACCGACCTCTTTAACTGCCACTCTGTGTGGGCGAATTTGAAGGGCCGAGACAATTGATCCGCCTAAAAATTCCGACATCCTGGGACATGGGTGGACACCAGGAAAATCTGGTTCATGCGACACCACATGAGGAGATTCCACACCTCCAAACAAAGGAGAGACGACTTTGTGCCTCCCTGCTTGTTGATATCAGAGACTACTGTTGAATTGTCTGATCGAATCGAGATCTTGAGGCCCTGCACCCGATCCGACCAAGCAAGGAGAGCCTTCTTGACGGCCCACAACTCCAGAATGTTGATGTGGGCTGACGACTCCTCCAGGGACGAGACAGAAAGGGAACCCCAGACCGCTCCCCATCCCTCCTGGGAAGCGTCTGTACAGATGATTGCTTGAGGAGAAGACTTGACCAGAGAAACACCCATCAGAAGCAGAGAGCGATCCTTCCAGAATTCTAGGTGGGGACTTAAATGCTCTCTGACAGGGATCTGATGGTAAATTGAATGAATCGACTGTTTCCACAGGGACATTAGATACATTTGGAAAGGTCTTCTCATCAGCGTCGCCCATGGAATGATGTTCTCGATGCTGACCATCAAGCCTATCACCCGGAGAAAAAAGATTGCTCTGACCACGGCAGAGGACGACAGAATTTCCATGGCTACTAGGATGGCTTCTACTCTTATATCTGTAGGGAAGACTAAGCCTCGACCCAGGTCGAAAGAAACACCTAGGTGGGTGAAAACCTGAGACGGAGCCAAAGATGATTTTTCTAGATTTATTACCCATCCTAGACTGGAAGCCAGACTGCAGACCTCTGGAATGATACTTGACAGAATTGAGGAAGGTTCTGCTTTTAGTAACCAATCGTCTATATAAACGTGAAGGGGAATAGAACGACGGTGCAGAATTCCTGCCACTGCTGACACTAGGCGAGTGAAGCAGAAAGGAGCCGTGGTCAGGCCGAAAGGCATGACTCTGAATTGCCATACCCGGCCCTTGAAAGCGAATCTCATGAACTTTCTGAAAGAAGGGTGGATAAGAATATGAAAATAGGCGTCCTTGAGGTCTATGGACGACGTCCACATGCCTGGACTCAGACTGGCGATAATCTGAGATACAGTCTCCATCTTGAATTTTGAAGTAGATATTAGAAGATTTAATCTCTTTAGATTGATAATTGGATGCCATCCACCTGTTTTCTTGGGGACTAGAAAGCGAGTTGAGTAGAAGCCCGGGTCTACTCTCCAACAAGGAACCTCTTCTATAGCCTTCTTTATACACATTGACTCCAATTCGTCTTCCAGGGCTCCCAACTTCTCCAGATTGGATGGAACTGGAGTCCATTTGGGCTGGCAAGACAGAGGAGGCAGATCTATCCAAGACGGTGCATAACCCCAGCGGATTTGATCTAAGAGCCAGGAGTCCTGAACAAGGGCTTGCCAAGTCTCCCAAAACAGAGACACGCGCCCTCCTACTGGCACGCTGGGAAGAAGGGACTGCACCGATAGATCCAAAGGTGGTAGATGAGGAGGAAGGACTGGGAAAGGAGAAGAGGAAAGGCCTACCCAGGTTGCGGCCACCCCTTCAAACCCGTCTAGGTTGAAAACCTCTAGAGGAGCGGCCTCTAGAACTAGATCTAGAACCTCGAGAGGAAAACTGACCCCTTCTCACATTGATCTATGCGAAGAAATGGATTTAAAACGATCCTCCTCCGCGGATCTGGATTGGGAAGGAGAGGACCGATTAGAGTTAGTGAAAACCCTTGACGGATAAGCCCCATACTCATCCGGCCTGAGACTCTTCCTCCTGGGAGAGGAAGACGGACTCTTGACCGAGGAAGTCTCTTTTAGCTGAAGGCCTCAAAATAGATATCTGATCACGCAGATCCTTAGCTGATCTAAGACGATCAGACTCCGCTCTAAGAATTGAGGTTGAATTTTGAGCGAAGATATCCAATCCGAAAGGAGGAGCAGAAATCAGGTTACTCCTGAGAGTTCGAAATGCTCACCTTTGCAAGTTTCCTTGACCACCTTTTAGAGGTGATGAAGCCCAAGGAACGGCAAACCGAATTCAAGGAACCTCTTGAAAGATCAGCTAACGAATGAAAAATTTCAGGAGGAATCTGACCACCCTTCTGAGTCCTGAGAAGAGCCTTAGAAAGAAGGGCAAAAAAATTAGCTGATTTTAACTGAGCACGGCAGACAGACTCCCATTTGAAAAGGTCAGAAGACGATTCTACCGTAGAGGATTCCTTCAGATGCGAGGAAAGAACATCCCATGTCGGACCATTAAGAGATTGAGTAGAAGCCAATCTAATATAATCATCTTTCGGAACCTGCACCGGAGCATCTACCTTGGGAGTAAGAGAGAAATCTTTTGATTGGACATCATTAATGTAAAAATCTAACATATCTACGACCAAATTATCCACCGAAGAACAGAAGGAGCACTAGATGAAGAGTCTGAAGATGAAAGAGCAGATCCGAACGAAGGAGGATCAATCGAAAATTCATCCTGAAGAGATAGAGAAGCAGCTATCCATTGATGAGACTTAGACCAGTCATCCGGAGAGGCCCTCTCAGGATAGAACCTCTTCAGATCTCTGGCCCTGACTGATCTCTGAGTAGCATTGACAGAAAGGTGAGATGGAGAAGAGGAAGGAGGACAGAGGTCCGAGTCTAGAGAAGCAGAAGAATCAAAGATTCTTAGAGAGGAAGGAGAAGATAAAGCTCTAGAGGTAGCGTCCAAAAAAGAGTCCAAAGCCAAAGGAGACTGATAAGAAGGACTAACACCACGATCCTCCGGCTGATTAGAAGTGAAAGAGTAAGAATCCAAAGCACTAGCTGAAAATGTGGAAAGAATTGAAAATCTAGCTAAAATAATAAAGCGATGAAGACAGGAATCGCGGCTTACAGACAACAAAGAAAAATCTAAGCCCGAATCAACTATCTGGAATTCCAATTCTGGAGAAAGAACGACAGAAACAATAGGATCCAAATGATCAAAAGCAGGAGAAGATGAAGAATAAGAAGGAAGAGTAGAGACAGACGGAGAGGAAGAAGAAGGGATATGGGAAGAAGAAGAGTTCTGATGATGAGAAGCCGGAATATGAAGAAAACCTGGAGGAGGAGAGATAGTTGAAGGGTGAAAGAGAGAAGAATTTGAAATATGGGGAGACGAAAAATCCCTAGCCGATAATACAGAGGAAGAGAAAGAAGGATGACTACTACCCTTCTGAGAACCTTCATGAGAGAAAAGAGGAGAGGAAGAAGAATGAGAGTGTGATACTACATCACGAAAGGAAGGATGAACAAAATCTGAAGAAGGAACAGACTGAGAAAGAGAAGAACGATCAGGATAATGCCTATCAAAAACGGGAGGAGCGGCGCGAAAATAATTAGAATCAGAAGTAACAGACCTATTACTAAAATCGGAAACTGAGTTAGTCGGCAAATGTGGCCCGCATAGTCCTTAGCATGAAAACGATCACACTTGATTGACGTACATTTGATTTTCTCAGAAGATAAGGACACTTCCTATAAAAATAAGAAATGATAAGAAATAAAGCACTAGCTTCGATAAAAAACTAATGAGAAAATCTACAAAGGATACGTCATAGGCGTACTTAAGAAAGTGACTGAAGAAAGGAATCATAATGATTCCTGAGTGATGTTGTTTGACAGCACTAGGAACTACGTTAATAGGAGTGGTATTGGCTATTTTATAACATGGTACTTTGATGGTATATAATAGGCATGGTTACTCTAACCTCGAAAACGGGAGTAGTGACACGAAAACTGGTAACTAAAAAAACTAGAGTTACAAACACCTCTAAAACACCATGATATAAAAGTTAAACATAACTTAGGAAGGATTGATTTCATGGTAGGCATGATTCGATGTCAAATAGATTGTAACTGAAAACTTTCAGAGCAAAGCTAAAACTTTTATAACAGATTGATAGCAGGCAAATTGAACTGCTAGCAGAATATTTGAAAAGTGAATCGGTTTTCACATTTGGGACCTACTGCGCATGCGCGAGCGTGCTTAGTGACAAGCGTCACCAAGGAGTGAGTACAGACTGGTGCCAGTCTATTGTAAGGCTAATGCAGGGAGTCCCTCTACCAGAAGCCTGGTTGAGGGTCTACATGGTGATGGTATTGGCATTAGGGAGTATGTAAGCGAGCATAAAAATTTTATTCTGATAGCTAAATGCAGATATTTGATTTAGCAAGTAGTGATTGAACAGTAATGGATGTTTTTGTGGTGTAATAACAACCATAGGGTCTTTTCAGCCAAATTTTGTTCAAATTGTTCAGAATGGTAAGAAGCATTTTGACAATTTCCAGTACATTTTTCATAAAATCTAAGATTTTCACCCAAAAATTGATGAATTAAAATTCTGAATGGAAGTTCTGGAGCCTACGACCATTGGGTTCTTTCAGCCACATTTGGTTGAAATCGCTCCGAATGGTAAGAAGAAGCAATTTGACAATTTCTGGTACATTTTTCATAAAATCTAAGATCTTCACCCAAAAAATTGACGAATCAAAATTCTGAATGGAAGATCTGGAGCCTACGACCATAGGGTCCTTTCAGCCAAATTTGGTTGAAATCACTCTGAATGGTAAGAAGCATTTTGATAATTTCCGGTACATTTTTCATAAAATCTAAGATTTTCACCCAAAAAATTGATGAATCAAAATTCTGAATTGAAGATCTGGAGCCTACGATCATTGGGTCCTTTCAGCCAAATTTGGTTGAAATTGGTCATAATGGTAAGGAGCAGAAGCATTTTGACCATTTCCGGTAAATTTTAAACTAAAATCTAAGATTTTTACCCAAAAAATTGAGGAATCAAAATTCCGAATGGAGTTCTGGAGCCTACAAATGGTTAATGAGGAATAGTGTTTTAAAGCAAAAGTTGATAGACGACAGACAGTCGCCATGGCAAAAACTCACTTGGCCCGAAGGCCGGGTGAGCTAATAACTCCTATCAACCCGCAATAAGGCATCAAATGAGTACTCATTATTCAGATAAGATGTAAAGTACAATACTTGGTTACCATCACGCAGTGATAAATATATATATATATATATATGCCTGGTGAGCTAATAACTCCTATCAACCCGCAATAAGGCATCAAATGAGTACTCATTATTCAGATAAGATGTAAAGTACAATACTTGGTTACCATCACGCAGTGATAAATATATATATATATATATATGCCGGGTGAGCTAATAACTCCTATCAACCCGCAATAAGGCATCAAATGAGTACTCATTATTCAGATAAGATGTAAAGTACAATACTTGGTTACCATCACGCAGTGATAAATATATATATATATATATATATATATATGCCGGGTGAGCTAATAACTCCTATCAACCCGCAATAAGGCATCAAATGAGTACTCATTATTCAGATAAGATGTAAAGTACAATACTTGGTTACCATCACGCAGTGATAAATATATATATATATATATAAAACAATCTCCGAGTCCATGATATTTATATCTCCATGTCCTCTCTAAATATTAGTGCATTCTTAATATCACATAAATTTATATTTTTTCGCAATGACATTTTATATCAAATTTAGGATTGATCTTATGTAATGACCAATTTTATTAAAGGATATGAAATATTTAGGCGGTCCCATTTAATAATTTCACTTCCGCGATGATGTTTTTGAGGTTTACATTAGGAATAGTCATAAGGCGGCAAGAAGTGGTATCGGTAAATTGTGTTCAATTTATTGTCTATCAATTTTAGCCATTTTCTGGCCTACAAGCCACACTCAATTGAAACATGAGGAAATAAAGGATGAAAATAATGGAATTTTCGTACTGTAATGTTTCAATATCATGGTTTCATGTCTTAATTGTTAATTTCATACATGGAAAATGGATTTATATACATTGTAGCCTTTGATGATGGGAAATGACTGTAATTTTTTACCATTCTACCATTGATGTGAAGGGACAGGACATAATTTGACTCGAGTCACTTTCACTAATACAGTGCAACGGCCAGCCATCATGATCAAACCATTTCCCATCAACAAACGCAGTGTGTTTCTACTACAATGTATGTTCTGAAATGACACTTCAATGCCGCATACAGATTTTTTGTAAATAATACAAATATAGGAAACATAGGTTTTCACCTTAATATTGGAAATATAGGAATTGCTAAAAAAACATAGGAAAATATAGCATTATAGCACTTGTACGCCTGCATTTTAGAGAATGGATTTCAACGCTTTCTTGAAATATACATAAAATAAGTCCACCGCCTTTCTCAGAGATGTTGGTTTGGAAATTGAATAACTCTAGTCCTAATCGAAGGATAGGCGATTTACGGTACTTTACATTTTGAAAAACAATATCTTGGAGATTGAAAATCTTCGATTATTTAGTTTTGTGATGGTCCACGATCATATTTTTCAGAATAATCACACATAATTGTGCAAATTTACTATACATATACGTAAGATACTGAACTGAATCTCTTACTGAGTAGGATTCAGGATTTAAATGTAATACTGTGAATATTTTTTGATGGGGACAAGATGAAGTCTAGATTGGGAAAAGATGGTGGTACATATTCTAAACATGGATGAATACACTTTTAGCTAATTTCCTCACTCATTTCTATCTAAGCTACGCTTTGCCCGTGTTGGGATAGATCCAATCCTGAATTCCCAGAATCTCAGTATCACGGTACAATGTTAGCTGTTGAATATTTTGAAACTAATTTGACTGGGTGCTGTAGCTGCCTATGGCAGCAACTGTACCCAGTCAAATTAGTTTCAAAATTTTCAACCAAATGCTTATTAAACAGTAAATTCATCAAAGACATACAATTTGTACACATGACTCTCTGTTCCACCATCATGATGGAGTATTTCTGTCAATTATGATTGTGACATCAGGCATCAGCCTACATGTGACACAATCGATTATGACGTCATTTACTTGATCGACAGATCGGATTCATCAATTGACTCAGCAGGCTATTGTCGTGTCTAACAGGAACAGCTTATAGCAAAGTTGATTCCAAAATGAACAGTAGTTATCATATCATTCATATGAAACGGAATCAAATTTACTATGCTATACTAATTTCATTGGACATATCCCCCATCATTATTCGTTATTACCCCAACCCACCCCAAAATGTATGTCAATCCACCCATCCAGACATCTTGCTAACCATGTTCCCTCTGTATGCCTTGGCACCCACCAAAAATTTAATATCTACCGTTGCCTGGGGGTGTCATTTTAAATTTATATGATCTAGTTCACTTGATGTTATTAACTTACCCCCATAAGTTTCTGGTTATCCTCACTGACGGCAATATTAGTGAGACAGTTCGTGATTGCCATTAAGGTGTTCATATCGCCTGTATAAGACTCCTCAGCGACTAGGACGGGCTCAGAGCAAATGAATAATAGCTGACTCAACATCGTCACACAGCCAGCTTCACGCAGTAGTGACTAGACAAACAAGGCAAATCAATAAATTGATGTATGCTTCCCGAAGGCATACTCTGCAGAGAAACTGAATGGATAACCCCGAAGGCATATGCTTCAGGGAAAGGTTTGGAACTCTGGCTCAGACACAGAGAAACGAACTTGAAATTGTCAATGAGATCTCACCATATTAGGCCATCTGTTGGTTTGGGGTAATGATGTTAAATCCACAATTTGGTGAGTAAGAATGATTCGGTGGGCCATCATTCTTTTGGTCTGGCGGGATTTGCCCTAACGAACAATTTGTTAAGGATAGCTTAATGAAAGCAAAATCTAAGTTTCTCTAAATAAACACACTTAGACTTTGCTTGGCACCATATGAAAAATACATACAAAAACTATGTTCAAAATGAACAGAGATATTTTCTGTAATAATCAATACCAAGTTTGGTGACCATATGTGAGTCTTGAAACTATGGCCTGGAGAAACATTTTCTGTGATATTCAGTCGACCATGAAAAGTAGGTCAGCATGACCTACTTTTCATACTGTGCACACATTCTCCCTAAGATGCATCCACATACCAAGTTTGGTGACCATATGTGAAAAAACCTTGAAACTATGGCCCGGACAAACATTTTCTGTGATATTCAGTCTACCATGAAAAGTAGGTTAGCATGACCTACTTTTGATACTCTGCACACCTTCTCCCTAAGATGCATCCACATATCAAGTTTGGTGACCATATGTGAAAAAGCCTTGAAACTATGCCCCGGACAAACATTTTCTGTGATATTCAGTCCACCATGAAAAGTAGGTCAGCATGACCTATTTTGACCTACTTTCATACACCGCACACCTTCTCCCTAAGATGCATCCACATACCAAGTTTGGTGACCATATGTGAAAAAGTCTTGAAACTATGCTCCGGACAAACTTATATATGGTGAACGGACGGATGGACGGACGACGGATGGACAGACAAAGTGGCAACTGTATGCTCCAGCGAAATTTTTTTCGGGGAGCATAACAACGTAATACTATAATAGTACACCTCAGAAATAATGTTATGTTGAATATTTTGGACTTCATTTGATTGGAAATCATTGCTACCTAGTACATTTTATTTTGTTTTGTAAACGTAACATTATTTTTTAGCTGTACTGTACCATATAGCGTAATGCATCAATAGATAATAAGCTGCTAAAATGCCTTCTGCAGTGGCCTTGAGAAATGGCCAATAGAGGAATCCAGTTTTAGCTATGCCCCGTCCATCTCTAGCTAAGGTCCACCAACACTTTGCCCAAGTTGGGAGCGATCAATCCCTGACTATCACTTTCCAGAAAACTATATGGGAAAGTTATTTTTGAGCTGTACTGTACCACATCAAGCATCAATAGATAATAAGCTGCTAAAATGCCTTCTGCAGTGGCCTTAAGAAATGGCCAATGGAGGAATCCAGTTTTAGCTATGCCCCGGCCCTCTCTAGCTAAGCTCCACCAACACTTCGCCCGAGTTGGTTGAAAATTTTGAGACTAATTTGACTGGGTACCGTTGATAACTCAACAAAGTGAAATGTGTCCAGACCCACAGGAGTTTTCCCCCTTGATTTCTAGAAAAATCGTAATATATGTGGTTTTCATCCTGATGTATCCAAAGCTCAGTATAGCTATGGCAGCCACAGCATCCCAGTCAAATTAGTTTCAAAACATTCAACAGCATTCAACAGCATGTTTATTAAATAGTAGACATACAATTAGTACAATGCTTAGTCGCCATCAATTATGCATTCGTGACAAACTTATCTACGTTATTTATTATGCAATTGATTATGACATCAGCCTACAAGTCACATAGTTGAATATGTCATATTATTGATAGATAAACTGGAATCCTCCATCTTTGGCAACGGGAAGAATACTTCAGTGGATATTCAACTATATTCTCATTGTTTGTAGCAATTAGCATTTCAAGAGGCCCATGCAGAATAAACAAATTTGTTGCTTGAAGGAGCTGAGCGTTAAAGGGTTTTATTAAGATTGCATACAGTAAGTCCTTGATGAATTAAAGGTCCTGTGAAAAAGCTTAACATTTACCTAATTCTTGCTACACACCAGACATTGAACAGCATTTGGACCGCTGGGTCGAGATCATCCATTTCGCTATGGGCTTGACAAAAACATTAATGGACACACAATATAATAGACAAGAGAGACGATGAACTGTCACAATGGTAACCGTATAAGCGCGTTTGGCCTTTTAGGCTCAGGTGAGCTAATAAATATATGTACATCTGCAACTGTTTAGCTGAAGGCCTGAAGTCATTCTTGATCGGTGATGAGTGTTGGGTAACTCATATACAAATGACATACTGGTGGTTGATCGGTGATGAGTGTTGGGTAACTCATATACAAATGACATACCGGTGGTTGCCATCGCGATTTTTTACATTAACACTTACAAGGCTGGAAATAAGGTGCAAAAATATCAAATGTCAGGCCCAGTCCTGCCGGTTCCTGACATTTTGTCAGGTACAGATTTAAACAGTCCTAGTAGTTGCAGTGTGCAACAAAGGAGTCTGTATACAAGTGTTGACAAACCCATAAAATATTCATCTACCTAAGGTGTATCACGATCATTATGACACATGTTTAGTTGCTTTTTGACGTGTTTCTAATAAAGTCAAATAAAGAACACTGTGGACAGGCAGCAAATTCTGGATGTCCGGTACTAAGTAGCTGGTGCCTGACAAAGTGTTGGACACTGTTGAAAAGGTTATTTCCAGGCCTGCACTTATACATGTACATTACTATTCATTTATGATACCTACATAGATGAAATAGGGCTGAGGGTATTGCCAAGGCTGGGCTCTCTTGTAACGTTTAATACTAAAGAATGAAGGATGACCAGACACAAATATCACACACGGATCAATGGCCACAAGGAATTCTGGTTACTTTCAGTTTGACTTAACTTTGGTCCTCAAATTTCATAAAATGAACTGTCCATTTCCGTGGAGATGGGTCATTTGTCCCTTACATGTCTGGTGCCTTGGAGCCATGGACACAGAACGTTGTAGTGTTTAGCCCATTAACTGTTTCCAGAGCTCCAGATAAGCAGCGTATTTGTGTAAATACGCAAAAAATATTTTTTAAAAACCCAATTTAAATCACACTCCAGTGTATTAAAAACGCAATCCAATTACCAAATACGCAAAATATTGAATAAGTCAAGCGTATACATGATTCTTATCAGTGCTCAAACAGGTATACATTATGTGGATCTGATCAACCCTGCAGTGCTCGGTTACCATTACACAATGATAATATTGTCGTAATTTCGAAATTCCGAGTCCAAAATTACAGATCCGCGAGTAGCAGACGACAATGCCGAGTACTCGCTCTAAATATTGAATCTACTCGCAAATTCCTGACATCACACGATTTGTAAATTTTCACGACAAATTTTGTTATATTTTATGAGTTTTGGTGCAAAAACAATGATTATTACAGCATACGCAATATTTATACACTGCCACTTAATAATTTCACTCCCGCGAAGATGGACATACATGTAGTATACATTAAGCATAGTTGTAAGATGGAAATAATTTGAAACGGGGGAAATGTGTCCTATTTTCGTGTTGCTAAAGATCATCAATGCGCCATGCAACGAGAGTATTTTACGCACATTTCGGGGTGATCTGCTAATCATTTTAGTTATAAAGAATCTCAACTGAAAACGAGAATATGCTTTTGCATTTGAAAACAACCAACTTCCTGAGAATAACAAATCCATAGGTCTATAAACCTTAGATAGCCTGCAACAGGGCCACTACAGTCATGACAACTATCAGCATTGCAGATTAAAAAAAATATCTAACAGAAGGTTGTTGTAGCCCAAGGCAGCAACAACCTTATGTTAAATAGTTTCCAAAATATTTAACAGCGATCCTTTTACTGGTTATTTCTCACAAAAATCTGATATATTGTAGCCGCTGGTCTAATATAGCTCTCCTATTTCTCGGAAATTGCTGCTGCTAACTTCCTCATTATTCGGAAATCCCCTAGCACACCTCGGCTGCAAAGTCAATCTGAACTGAAACCGTGAAATTGCCTCATTACTGGGAAAACCCCTACCATGTAGTCTGCATGCTATTCAATACACAGTCAAACCTGTTTATAATGGACACTTGTCTTGGGGTCCATTAAGATGGTGGTTCTTTGATACAGGTGTAATTAAAGCATATTCTGTTGAATATATTGAAAATATATTACTGGAAGCTGTTGTTGCCTTAGGGCTTCCACTCATAATGAGCCTGTCATTCCATTGGTAAACTTTCAAAATTTTCAAAAAAATTTACCAACATATTTTTCCAGAAAATTTTCCGGTCACAAATGGCTTGCATCAGGTTACACTAGCACTATATAAAAGATGACTTCTGATAGACACCAAAATAGGCCTGTAATGACCAAAATGAACTGTTGAGCTAAATATGAAACTTACTCACTTCAGTTAGTCACATGTAAATCAGCCAGTGTAAAGGGCATGTAATGTGACAGTTGCTTTAGTCATTAAACTTTCAAAATAATTTGTTTAAAAATACCCGTTTTTTTCTTACACTTAAATTGGTAAAAATTAGCAGGCAGTCTGTCAAACAAACAATCAGACAGCCCTGCAGTGCCTGCACCCACCCACCAACTTTACAAAAAGTTTTTTCACATCTAAGTGGGCCTCAAGTACTCGATTCCTGCCACTTCCTATGAGTAAAGGTATTTTGAAATTCCCAATTAATACGAAGAATACTCAATTATAATCATCCCCTGTGAGTAAAACGCTCAACAGACTAATTCTTATCTGGAGATCTGACTGTTTCACCGATGAATTCCTCACAAATCTCATGTACAAGTTAATCATACAGGAAAACAGTTGAATATTAATTATTTTGAAATTAATTTGACTGGAGTCAGGCAGCAACAGCTTCCAGTCAAATTAATTTCAAAATATTCAACAGAATAAGTTTTATATCCTAAAGAAGATACTTTTTCATAGATTTGACGATAGGCAGTACTTGTACATATATCTCATGTACAAGTCAACTATACAGGAAAACAGTTGAATATTAACTATTAACCTTAGGTAGCAGCTGTTTCCAGTCAAATTAATTTCAAAATATTAAACAGAATAAGCTTTATATCCTAAAGAAGATACTTTTTCACGGATTTCTTGATAGGCAGCAACAGCTTCCAGTCAAATTAATTTCAAAATAGTCAACAGAATAAGTTTTATTTTGTAAAAAACATACTTTTTCACGGGTTTGTCATTAAAAGAGTTCACTCTCACTGATCAGAAACACCAATTCTTTACGATGTAAGGAATATTCTGGTGAATATTTTGAAACTAATTTGACTGTTTCCGTCAAATTAGTTTCAAAATATTCAACAGCTTTTCTGTAAAGTGGTCTTGAAATTGAGACACTGGAATTTCAAGCATTAAAGGTTTAGTCGGCTCACCTGGTTTGACGGCTCACCTGGTTTGACGTAAATGCTGCACACTTCGTTATGACATTGAGTACACTATGCTGCAGACTGGGATCTGTACACGGGAGTAATTCAACCAATGTCCTCGCGTGTTCTATCTGCAAACCTTGAGGATTCGTAGATGCAACTAACAATGCTTCACGAATCTGTGTCACACCTGTAGGGACAAAACATCAATTAAACACAAGCAATTTGCATCATACACAGCTCACGCTACCAAACACATTGAATTTAACTGCCAATCTCCCGGGTAGTCACACAAGTTTCAAACATGACAGAGATGATAATATTCGGATATATTTTTCCCTCCACAAACTAGGATCGCTCAGACGAACACAGACAGACAGGCATGCACACAAATGCATGCACGTGCACACGCATGCTCACACACATTTTCTTAACACTTCAACAATCAATCTGGCCAAAAATGGCATCTGCAGTGGTATTGAAAAATTTCCATTTGCAGACCAAGAGAAGACTATTTTTGAAAATTTACCAATGTAATGACTGGCTCGATAACCGAGCTACAGTGTATTCCAGGCAGAGCTCTAGATAAGCAGGGTTTTTGCGCTTTCACCCAATAAAAATGGCCAATCACCCAATTAATTTTTAACATCATGTGCCGAAATAGCCAATCACTCAATCAATTAATTTCAGTTCTATTGCTAATAATGTATACTAACTTAATTAAAAAAACCCAATTAATTTCCAAAAAAAACAATTTACAAAATTTCTAAGAGTGAATCACCCAATTATTGAAAAGCTTATCTAGAGCTCCGATTCCAGGGATAAATTTTCATAAGTAACCTTCACTTGGTCCGCACTCTGCAATTTATGGATATTTTCTATGAGATTTTCGTGAACAAATTTGATGGCTAACCCTTTGGACCATGTATACATGTTTGTAAGTTTATGTTGCCAGCGACCATACCCACGCTAAGTCTATAGTAAAAAATATTACTTTTCAAAGCATTTCACATCCATTTTTGTGTACATCAACGTGGTTCTTTATAAATAAACACATACCTGTACTTACTTTAAAATCTGTTTTCTTACTCAAATCTGACCTTCAGTACATTGTGAGGTCAGAATATTTGCCATTAGGGTTCAAAGGGTTAATGGTCAAGTCTGCGAACAGGCCGTTGCAGGGAATTGTCCTTTTAATATATATATATATATATATTTGCACTAAATGCAGACCAAGAAGACAATTTTTGAGAATTTAACACTGGAATAACTGGCTCAGTAACAAAGCCAGTCATTTTTGGTAAATAAATCAGGCCCAAGGGGCCTGTATCGCTCACCTGGATTTACTATTAAGGCCTTTGAAAAACCATCGCCTCGAAGTAGAACCCTACGGTTTCGGCCACAATAGCAACAAGAACAAGGATGCGTGCTACCAAATTTGGTTAAAATTGGTCCGTTGATTCTCAAGATTTTAAATTTCCTATTGCTTCAGTATGGGATTTTTTTGGCGGGAAAAATCCAAGATGGCCAAATCATTTATCCAACAGTTCTGAAAATGGCAAATTTGAAATCAGCATACCCAAAAATCCACATACATGACATAAAACCAATTTCGGCTTCAAAATCCATCAAATAAAAAATCTAAATATGCATACCAAACACACCACATTTTGATTGGTCCATGGTCGCCATGTTTTTGGATATATCAACTTCACTTGAACATTATTTAATGGCCCTTAGTCCCTAATCATATCTCCTAACCTTTGATCCGATATGTTCAGCGGTTGTGGAGAAGTTATTTTCACGAAAACTAGGTCATCAAGATGGCCACCAATCAAGTTCCCTTTAACAAGCTTGGTTCAGCTCATGAGATTTGAATAAATCCCTCATGTGGTTTCGGGGAAGGTTTTAAAGATGTTTCGAAAGATCAGCCAAAATCCAAGATGTCCTTGGAACAAACTTGTATCATTATGCATTAAGGATGGTTCCTGCCAAATATAATTGAAATCAGGCCAGTGGTTCTCGAGAAGACATTTTAAATTATCCCATTTAGTATGGGACTTTTTGGCTGAACAGTTTTGAAAGTGGAAATTTGAAATCAGTATACCACAAAATCTATATAAAATCAATTTCGCCGTCAAAATCAATCAAATAAAAAATCCAATATGACCGCCATACACGCTACATTTTGATTGGTCCATGGTGGACATATTTTTTTATGCCTCAACTTTCTTTGAACAAACTTTACTGGCTCTTAGTCCCTAACATCTCCCAATCCAGCCCGATCTATTCAGTGGTTCTGGAGAAGTCGTTTTCGTGAAAACAGGTCACCCAAGATGGCCGCTGAACCATTTGTCCAATCTAGTTCCCTTGAACAAACTTGGTTCAGCTCTTGCCCTAGGTGATATATCATGAGTTTTGAATCTGAATTTTATTCTATTCATACCTGGGTGTTTTGTATCCATATCACGCCTAAGGTTTGGAAATCCTCTTGCAGTTTTTTTAAGATACAGCTCTGGACATGGACTTACCCACCCACCTCGCAAGGACAGACCCGAAGGCAGTACCCTCTTGAGACCTACTCCAGTGGACTTTTAAATTGGAAACCGATCACACAAACAGTGGCAGAGTTAACATGTGGAAAGCAACTTTCGGATCATTGTTGATTTTGATAGGTTTCTTCCCCAGACCTAACCCAATCAACCTAGATGAAGTTTCACAGCAATCAAATACATCGTAGCGGTGTTATCATCAGAAATCCAATTTTCAAGATGGCCATCGGTGGATGGCAGCCATCTTGGATTTCGGGTCACTGTCGATTTCGATAGGTTCCTTCTCCTGACATAGTCCAATTAATCTATGAAGTTTCAAAGTGATCGAATAAATGGTAGCGGAGTTATCATCTGGAAACCACTCTAGCACCCACCCACGCGCTGCCATCAGATAATACCTCACCAATCCTTTGCCGGAGTATAAAAATGGGTAACCAATTATGGGTTCCCTGACTTAGCTCACACGATACCGACACACTAGTGGAACCTGATCGTTCCATAAAATATCAAGGCATGGGGTAAGTTAGTAAGCCAGCTACTTACTCATTCACAAAGTGACAAAGTTTATCACCCAATCACCAACCCACCCACTCAACTTCTTTTACATCAATGCACAGGATGCATGCACGTTTTTTGATGACCAATCGATGGTACATGTATAATAGCAGTTTGTAGCTTGTTTTTCCTCTGAATGTAAAATTCCTGACTAAAAGCAGTGTGTCGACACTCCATCCAGCCAAACTCATGCACAAACACACACGCATAAATCCACACACGCATGCATGCACGCACGCACACTCACGGAGAGAACTAAATGTAATACCTTCCTCACTTTACAGGCCGTGGGTAATATGTGATACTGACACAGATGCTTGATCTTATTGACATCAAACTGAGTCTCATCTAGCAGAGAGTCAATAGATACATGTATAGATTCAATAAACATGTACATGTATATATGGGGATGCTTGGTGATGAATTGGTCAATGCAAATTTTAAAACTAATTTCACTTCACGTTGTTGGTGGCCTGCTTCATAAGGCAACAACAGTATCCAATCATATTAGTTTTAAAATATTCAACAACTTACCCGAATAGCTCAAATAGCTACAACAATTTAGTATAATACAAAACAAAGTAGACATACGGATACAATCTGGCAATCCTCCTCCAAAGCTAGAATCTGAACGACCAGAACGATTTGGTGAGCCTGTGGAGCCAGATCGACATGATGTTTCTGCTGTTGCCATGACTTCACTACTTCCAGTTATTTCCGTTGTATCTTCGTCGACAGTTGTTGTTGTACGCTTACTTTGTGAGCTAACATGATGCGATGATGACTCTTCATCACTATCACTCTCATACAGGCGATGATTCTCCACTTCTCGCATACTCACATCTTCATCATCCCCTTCATCATCCCCCTCATCATTGTTATCATCATCAGCAGGGTCAGTTTTAGCAATTTTTGTATTGTGAGATTGAATTTCCTCTTCTTTTATAATTACAGCCGATGTGAGTAAATTATCCTGGATATCTGAGCCAGAGGTGGAAAGATGCACAAAATCATCTGACATTACCATTGCATCGAGTGCACTATATGTCATTTCTTGCATAGAACTCTCAATCGGTGTACTTGTCGCAATGGCATCGCGATACGACATTTGCTGTTCATTAGTTGTCAAGCAACTATCTGTGTGCACAGACTGAAATACATCCTGAAATGGTTGATGGTCTGGTGAAACAGTATGGTCAGTAAACAATGTAGAATCTCTACTATCAGAGCGTGACTCAGTAGCGTGTTCAGCAGTGCATGCACCAGTAGGTCTTACTTCATCAACAGAAGAACCAGGGGTGTGGGTCAACAAGTGATCCCACCCGACATTATTACCAGCCCATACTCTACTGTTACGGCCATCTACAGATGACGAGAGAGTATTCTCAACAAAAGCATTATTCCAGTTATTCCTTACAGCTTCTATATCATGTACAAAATCATCTGGCTTCTGTCTTCTCGTCGCACTATCCCGAGCCAGAGAGCCTCTCTCTGTATTGTTTCTGTAGAAAATCTGACCTGTTGCGCCTCTTTCATCATCAGCATCATGTCTGTAACTGCTTTGTTTTAAACTATCTTTTATCTGCCCACCTTCAGCCTGATCTACATAGCTACGTTCACATTCATCTCTCAGTGAGGTCGCATAGCCGGACTCTCCGCCTCCAGGATCATCATCCGTCACATCATTGTTATCAACTGACGATCCAGTACGACAGACAAGTTCTAGTCGCCGGGACTGTGTAGCTGGTTTTTGTGCAGTCAGACATTTGTCATCTGACGATTGGAAATTTGTATTTTTCTCTGAAAGACAATAAGCAAAATGTACATAAACATAAATTTAAAGCTTTATCCTGCTGAAAACACAGCTTATAGTTTTGCACACGCTGCTGGTCGAGTGGCCATTTTGAAAATGATTTTGCTGAAAACTGATTTATGACATTTTTTAGCAGAACCATTTTCCAAACAACCACTAGCAGTGTGACTAGGTTTCATGCATTAAAATTGTATGCATATATGAGTGAGTGAGTGAGTGAGTGAGTGAGTGAGTGAGTGAGTGAGTGAGTGAGTGAGTGAGTGAGTGAGTGGGTGGGCGGGCGGGCGGGTGGGTGGGTGGGTTAGTCATACATGTCTGTCTGTCCGTATGGATGGTTCATGTATGTATCATAGCCAGGTCCTAAAATTTTAACAATTATGGTAACCTAAAAGTAGGTTACATGATTTTCACCACAGACCTGTGTATTTATCTCCAAATTCTGTATTAAGCTGGCTATTAAACCGTCATTGAATATCCAGATGATAACGTTTTCTCTGTGAAGTTTCATCATGATCAATCGCTTATACAGTTAGTGATTTATGTGTTCAATTTTTCCTGAATACATTGCATGCATACAGTGGTAGCATGTGAATAACTTCTCTCATTGGATGATACTCGCTACCACATGACAGTAATCGACCAACGAGCTGTCCCGCTGTCCTGTGTTCAAACTATATTCTCAATCTGTCTTTTTTCGCTTAGTAACTACTTTAAACAAGAGGGCTGGACTATTAGCAATTAAACCATTAGCATTTGAACAAATATAATACATTAAATCCAGCAGTAACAAGACAAAATTGAAATTCAGAACAAAGGATATTTAGTGGGAAATTAATGATGGACACTGATCACACAATTAGACTGAACATTAGGGTCCATCCAACCAATAAAACAAGAGGCCCAAAGGCCTTAACGCTCACCTGGACTAAGAGCATTTGTACCATTAGCATTTGAACGGACATAATATTTCCAATTCAGCAGCAACAATACATAAAATACAAAATTGGAATTCAGAACAAACAATATTTTGTGGGAAATTAATGATGAATACTGATCACACAATCAGACTGAACCTTAAGGTTCCATCCACCCAATAAAATAATCCAATATGGCCACCAAACCCAAAATTTTGATTGGTCCATGACAACCATGTTTTATCAAGGATCAAATTCTCTTGAACAAACTCTAATGACCATTAGTTATCGATGAAATTAAATCCAATGAGTTTTAGCCTGATCTATATAGCAGTTCCTGAATGTCATTTTGAGAAGACGGCCACTGGAACTACATACATGTAGAGCTCACCAGAATAGGATCCTTCCAGCCAAAGTTCGTTGAAATTGCACAAAGTGGTTAATGAGTAGCGTTTTAAATGCATTCCCATTTTTCGGAAGATCCAAAGATAGCCATACAAAAAAATCAAGCACTCAAAACTCTGTAAACAAGTTCTGAAGTGAACCTACCTACGGTCCTTCTAACTTCAGTTTGCTTGAAATTGTTCCAGCGGTTAATGAGGAGTAGCATTTTGAACGATTTCCAGCAATTTTCCCAAAAATTCAAAATGGCCGCCGAATAAATTGACCAATCAAAAGTCTGTATGCAGAATCTGAACCATACCACTCTAGGGTCGTTTCAGTTGATTTGCTTGAAATCGGTCAAGTGACTTGTGCGACAGGTCTGAGGTGAGGCTTATTTGCCTCATCAGCGTTGTCTATTGCATAGCGGTGACTGTGGAAGCTTGTTTTAACAAGTTTGCGCAATCCTTAACGCCCGTCCGTATTACCATAATTTACCCATAAAAACTACGGAACATCTGTAATGGTAGGCAGTTCTAATTATCCAAGCAGTTAATGAGGAGTAGCATTTTAAACGATTTCCCTTCATTTTTTGGAAAATTCAAGATGTCAGCCAAAAAATTGATCAATAAAAATTCTGTAGACAGCGAATTTGCTTGAAATCCTTCAAGCTGTTAATGAGGAGTAGCATTTTAAGTGATTTCCCGAAATTGTCAGAAAACCCAAGCTGGCCGGCAGAAAAATTGACAAATCAAAATTCTGTATAGCATTTTAAACAATTTCCAGCAATATTTCGGAAAATTCAAGATGCAGTTTTGTAACTTAATATAAATTTAGAGATGAATGCTTTCAGGGCATGCTAATAATCAAAACAGAGTGCCCTCATTGAACTTAGCCTGCCCGCATTCTATGTAATTATATAATAAATCAGTACATATACCGTATTTATTCTAATTTTCCTGCCCCTCCCAATTATACTGGCCCCATGTTTTTGAGAATGGCGAAAAAACCCACTAAATTACTAATAGTAAGAAATATTAAATCTTCTGCTGTCGTCTTCAAAGAAGAAAAACATCCAGGAAATATAAAATATACACCAACATTTTGCTCATTTTTGTGATTACATGCGCAAAAAACCTCTTTTTTCGTCAGCTTATCCTGTCGTTCAATGACACAGCATCTAACGCTGTTGTTGAATTGGAATAAAAAAAATAAATTTTCTAATGTATCACTGAACGCATCACAAACGCGCCTCCAGTCAATTCGACCAATGCCTAATTTGTTTCTGATCAGTATCTTGCCGTTCGGTGATAGAACTGCTAACGTGAATTATGCGCCGAGATATGGCTATGGCATATTTTCCGATGTATCAGTGAACGCATTACAAACGCCCCTCCATCCAATTTAACAACGGATAAATCGTTTGTTCCTAGCTTCACTAAATGTCACCTTTATGTCCAAAATAAAGCCTCTGAATAAATCTAATGCGAACCGAGTAGTTTTTATGAATATTTGAGCATATTTAGCATAAGTTGCATGGAATACTATATTATATACTGATTCAAGGTGACAGAAAACCGTTCTAATTTCGTGGTACTTTTTTCAAACTTTCCACCCTAATTAACCCGCCCCCTTTGGTGACCGCTACCCGCCCGGCGGTATAATTAGAATAAATACGGTACTTGCATTATTATAAAATACTGTATGAAGATGGTATTAATTTATCAAGATTCAGTGACCATCCTTCTGAAATTGCATAATTGATATGAGATAATAAATGGCCCAAGGACCATAGTGCTCACCTAGCTGGTAAGGAACTGTAAACATGTTTAAATTAATTAATGCACGTGACAACAAGCATCATTGGCCCATCAGGCAGCCATAACCGTTGTCATAGACAGACGGCAATGGTCCTTATCATTATTGCAGCAATCATCCTTACCACTAACACAACAAATGGTGCATACATACCACGACATGATGACAAATCAATGAATGACAGCTATCAATAATCAGAAGTAGACAAGTCATCATATGAAGTTTTAACGTGATCCACTAAACAGTCATGGAGTTATTGCCTGGAAATCAATTTTCAAGATGGCCACCGGTGGCTGGCGGCCGAATTGGATTTCTGATCATCTACAATTTTACAATTACGATCCGCTAACCAGAAATGGAGAAATCAATTTTCAAGATGGCCACCAGTGCCTGGGAGCCATCTTGGATTTATAATCATCGTCGAGTTCAATACATGTAGTTTCTTTCTCTAGCGTTAGTCCAACCACCCTATCAACTTATCAAGTTTCAAAGCAATCAGATAAACGAGTAATGGCGTTATCAACCGGAAACCAATTTTCAAGATGGACACCATTGCCTGCCAGCCATCTTTGATTTTGGATTATCGTCGATTTCGATGTGTTTCTTCTCCAGACCTAGTCCAACCACCATATACCGGTGGCTGGCGACCATCTTGGATTTCGGATCATTGTCAATTTCGAAAGATTTCTTCTACAGACCGACCTAGTCCAACCACCCTATGAAGTTTCAGTGATTCGATAAACAGTAACAGAGTTATCATGCGGAAACCCCTCTACTGCCTGTCCGGATGGCGCCATCACATAATATCCGGCCAAAATATTGGTGTCCTTGACACTACTGACCAATGGGAAAAGTACCATTGACCAATGGGGCAGTCACCCTGATATCATTGACACAGCAGACGGCATTTACCAACTGGACGATGGTCACATTAAAAAAATTGGATGAGAACATGCCAGAATATTGGTATCATTGACATTATTGACAAATGGGAAAGGTACCATTGACCAATGGAGCAGCCATCATTGACATTATTGAACCAGTAGATGACATTTACCCACAGGATGATGGTCACAGTAAAGACATTTGATGAGGAAATGCAAGAAAATTAGTGTCAGTGACAATATTGACCAATGGGAAAGGTACCATTGGTAAATGAATGGGGCAGCCAGAGCTGCAGCTAAGCAGCGTATTTGCATAAATATGCAAAAATATATGTAAAAACCCCAATTTAAATCACACTCCAGCGTATTAAAACCCAGGCTATTTCAATAGCGAGTTCGCACTCCTATAACCTAAGAAGTTAGCCTCAGGACAGTCTTCCCTAGAATTTAAGTTCTTTGGCATCCCTATCCTCATTCTTATTACGTTTAAATAGCTTTGCAGGCAAAGTAATCTTCTTCTGCTGATTCACCTCATGGTTCATCAGTGGCTCATGATTGCTTTCCGTGCCAGGTTGTTCTAGTTAATTTGTAGAGTTAGTTTTCCTTTTCACTTGTTAGATTTTAGGACAGTAGTTTGTTGTCAGTGCTTTTCAATTGGTACTTGTTGCCGAATTGCATTAATACTTGGTACTTGTATACCCGACAACATCGCTGAGCCTAGTCCTCTCATTTTCAGTGCTTGAACATTGTCAGAGTATTTTCTATTTGGTAGTCGTTGCCGGATTGTACTCTCAGTATTGTGTTGCCAGATAGTGTCAACACTGTTACCCCATTAGTATTTGTAGTTATATCAAAGCCGGATAGAATTTAAATTGGAGTGTTGTTGTCAGATAGTGCGCTCACCCGCTATCATTTACGATATAGAATCTGAGCATTGTTAGCTGTTGCCAGATTATCAGCACGGTTCCAAAGTAACCATAGGCAGTATTGCCAGATAGTGTGCTCAGACGCTATCACTACAGTATTTAATCTGTGCACCAAATACTTGTCAGATTGTTATTATTTGTCTCTACCTTAGTTATTGTTTATAATAAGTGCCATTTATTTATAACATTCAACTTTGATGCCAATCACTTAGTCAATTTTTAATTGACCTCTTTGAAAGTGATATACCAGATAACCATTACACTTTTCTGGGAGACAGTAGGTTAATTTGACCTTTGAGCCGTTAGCTAGCTATTAGTTCATTAGGTTTTTCCATTTGTTGGTATTTGAGCCGTTGTTCTGTTCGATTGCAAATTAAGTTGCAAGGCTGGCCAACAACTTCTCAACTAACAACATTTTGACTTAAGATCTATTTTTCTTATCAAGCTCGGTCTTTTCTTGTTAGAACCCTTATATTGCATCACACTTCTCTTAAGAATTTTGCAGTCAGGCATAGCCGTAGATAACCCATCAGGATTTTTGTGCCACCCCAACCTTTTGCACTAAATAACACCCTCTACATCGCACTGTCTTTGCACTAACATCACATTTGCACTTTTTGTACTCTTCTTAAGGTGTCCAATAGAGTCACCTGACTCTGAAATCATGAACGTTTCATCGTCTCGTGGAGTGGATCGCTCGGGCACGACAGTTGCTTGCGAATGCACTCGCCACCAGAGAATGAAGTCTTTTGTGACTATGGAGGAGGATTTGGACTTGGAAATAGAGGGCATAACGCGAGAGATGACTGATCTCATGGATCAGTTATCTCTCGAAGAGCATGAAATTGCCAATCTGAAAAGTCGATATTCAGATGTGGAAAGAGGGCTTCCTCGAATAGTTAGGCATGGAGATGGAATGGGAGTAAACAGTGTAACTGCTACTCCAATCCCATCGCTTGAGACACCTCTTCCTCATTCAACCTTTATACCCGGGTCCTTGACTGGACCAGTACCGAGTCCAGTTATTTATAGGCTTTTCAACCCATCTCGATTACAGCTGCCTCCAGGGTTTTCCGGTGTGCCTATGTTCTCCCCCAATTCGTTACAATATGTACATGTAGGAAAGCTGTTAATTATTTCTATAGACAGCAACATGTCCCCATCAAATTATTTCAAAATATTCACCAAATATGTCTTTCATTATGAAGTGTTGTTTCTAGACTTCAAGATTTAAATGGTTAACCGTCTACTGGTTTACATTTTATAGAATATCTCAATTTCTGCTTAGCTTACAGACCAAGATAAGAATTTTTTTTTTAAATTTCCCATTGAAATTACGAGCTCTTGGAATAGCTGCATCATCAGCCCTAGTGGAGCACCTTTTTCAGTACTGGAGGAAAGATTTATAGCCTTGAGAGATGTTCATTAAGTACCATCCAAAAAATGGATGTTCTTTAAAGCTATTTCATTAAATATTGCTTCGTAATGTCTACATGCTATGTTTATATTCTGAAAACAATTTGACTGAAACTTATTGTTGCTAATCAGTTAAATTGTTTTCAAAATAATTAGCAACTTTCCTATATAATTACATACATAATTTACATTGACTGTTGAAACCACATTCCATCACGAATATATTAATTTCATTTCATTAAGTAATGTTTTTATAATGTCAAATATGTCATTAACACTTTACTGTTTACATTCACCACAGGGAGATAACTCATATTATAATAATACATGTAAATTTACTAAAGCTTTATAATTTATTTTTTTAGTTTCTTACCCACTACCCTGACTCATTTCATTGTACATTTCCCAGATGCCACGTTTAGGAAAAGGAATTGATAATTGGAATTAACTCCGTTTCAAAGGAATTGGAATTAATTCCTTTTGTATTTAGAAATTGGAATTGGAATTGATGAAAAGCAAAGGAATTGGAATTGAATCAATTCCTTTCATGAGGAAGTGACCCCAGGCCTGAATATCAGTAATATTTGAAGAACGGTCTTGCTTATTGTTTATTAGTGTCTTCACCTGGGTTCTCATACTGAAGTGCAGCTGGAGTTATTTCCACCCAGCTAATCCTCCGTATTCTGAAATAGGTGGAAAATAGCCCTGTAACACATGTATGCATAGACCACATTATGTATAACCTTTTATAAGGCCTACCAAATATACAATCCAATCAATTAGGTGTATGCCTTGCTAGCAGTGTATTAAATATACGTTTAAAAGTTCTGAACTGAGCTATTGAGCCAGGGCTATAGGGTGACAGACCCTGGGGAGGATCCAGTAGTGGTGTTAACCTTCATTCAAGCAAAAAAGGCTGTGCCCTACAAAATACTCAGAACAATAGTTTCTAGGCTCCTCCCTCCCACCCCCACCACCACCCACAGCCCTGTGTATGACCAGTCTTATTCTCGTGCTGACACGTCATGTCTTGCAGTAGCAACCATTTACGTCGTAGTAGGATCATCTATCTATCTAGCTCAAGGTTGGCAGCAATTTCCCGGTGCGGGAAATACCGCCGCAGGAAATACTCCAAAAAGCGGGAACTATCGGGAAATACTCCAAAACTGATCAGAACTGGTAAATTTCAAACTAAATATCTTAGATATATTTCATAGGATTTCATAGCAGGGGTCGAAATTGGCTAAATTTCACCAGAATCAATTCGGATTCCCGTAAATTTTCTCAACGGGAATCCACTTTTGGATTCCCGCATAGAAAGCTCAACGGGAATCCAATACACTGAGGGTTTTATATTTCAGAATTTGCAATGAGCACATTTCACTCTCATGATTCTGATTTTATGTTCATTTTGACAAAAAGACAGAGATCCTACCTGATACTACAAACTTTCCTTGAATTCATGAACAATCAAATCCTGATACAACTCAGTTGCCATACAAATGGCTGATCTTTTCTCCTAATTATCATGTGGAACCCCCTCCATATACAAAAAAGTATATAGTAATTAATACTTATGCATATCAGGATCTCATTGTATTGGTCAGTCAGGAAAACTTTTAGTATGATGCTGTACATACAAGGGGTATTTATTGTAAACCAGTCAGCAATGCCTTCCAGTAATATTATTTTCAAAATATAAAAAAGAATATGCTTTAATTTGTAAAGAAGTCCACCTGTATCAAAGAACCACAATCTTAATTGCCCAAAAAACAAGTGTCCACTATACACAGGTTTGACTGTGTATGTGTATTGAATGCGGATGACTGGTAGGGGTACAATTTAGTTTTACTTTGCAGATGACACGTGCTAGGGGATTTCCCCGTAATGATGAAGTCAGCAGCAGCAATTTCCAGGAAATAGGAGAGCTATATTCAGACAAGAGGCTATCAGAATTTAGTGCGATATAACTCCAATAACTGTCAATGGTTTATATCATTGATTTATATCTTACATCAAAGGATTGCTGTTAAATATTCTGAAAACTATTTGACAGAAGGTTGTTGCTGCTTTAGGCTGCAATAACCTTCTGTTAAATAGTTTCAAAATATTCAGCGCTTATACTGTCAATACTGTTGTGGACCAGTTGTCCGCTATATCTAATCTTTATAGATCCATAGAGCTGTCACAGCTCTGTCAAAAGATCTCGCGAGAACACGGCGCCTCCAATCGCAAAAGAGCCAGCGGCTCACCAACATAAGAGGTGCTTTATCTCATTTTAATTCCGATTCCGTTTTGGAGCATTTAATGTTGGTCGGCATAACAAAATTAATGGGCAATATAGGAGCAAACACTGTTCCATTATTAATTTTTTCTGAAGAAATATTATTTCTCTGTTCTGATTGGATAAATTCTCCCGTACAAGCCAATGAAAATAGAGAATGGCAGATATTAGAAGAATTCTAGTAAACACAACTGCTGATCTTACCCATTCCCGCATTCCTAATAGGCGACATTTTATGTCAAAAGTAGCATTGATTTTGATGTAATAAACAATCTTTATTGAAGATATGCAGTATTTAGGGCGTCCCATTAATAATTTCACTCACGATGATATTTTTGAGGCATACATTAAACATAGTGGTACGGCGGTAAGCATGCATGGTATTTTTTGAAGAGTTTATTTACAGGAATCCAATTGGATTCCCGTATTTTTCAATTGCGGGAATATTATGAATATCGGACTCCCGTCAAATTTCGAGCCCTGCATAGGATAGCAATGTGGACTCAGGCTTATTCAGCCTCTATGTCCGCCTCTTAATTTGTGGATGAATGAAGGAAATTTAAATTCCCCTTTCTCCGAGATCTAACAATACTCACCATTCTATTACTTCGGATATACAGCTGGCCCTGACAGCTGGCTCTAGGACTATAGACGTAGAAAGCTTTACCGACTCCTTGGAACCGGGTACTCGGCTCCCAACTGCCGAGTACCGGTCTACCATAGAGCTCATATTGTTTGCATAGCCACCAAACAAGAGAAACCCATGTCTTGCCTCCGTGGGGCTGGGAGGCTGGGTCCGTAATAGAATGGTGAGTATTGTTAGATCTCGGAGAAAGGGAAATTTAAATTTCCTTCATTCTCCTTTGATCAATACTCACCATTCTATTATTTCTGATATACACCAGATTTGGTCAGTAACCTGGTGGGAAGGGGCAAGCCATAACTGCTACTTTTGCCCCTTGGAGAAAGAGCTAGACTTAAAACTTGACTAATGGAGACCTAAAAGGACCATCAAGTTAACGGAACCGAATCACATTCGCATCACTGCCACCACACCCCCCCCCCCTTTTCTCCTAAGAAAAGGGAGAGAACTCACGAACATGCATCTCGCCTGAAAACACAAATATGCCAAGAGGGTTGACTGCTCTTTGCATATACAAATGTATTAGCCTGGGAATGAGCATGAATATATAAGATGAATGAACATGATATATAAACATAATACAAAAAACTCTCAATCTTGAATTACCTCATGATAAATGGATTCCAGACGTACCACCTCCAACCATTCACTTGTCCGGCCATCAGTGACACAATCTGGTTGTCATCCTCTCACTCGACCATGTCTGCTTCTTAATTCTTTCTTACCAAAGTCAAAAAAGGGAGAAGAGCAGTGTGGTCGCTTAACTATCATTTCAAAACAGCTAAAGCGAGTGGATTGCAGGAAATGTCAATTTCCCTTTCTCCGAGATCTAACAATACTCACCATTCTGTTACTTCTGATATACAGCTGGCCTTGACAGCGGCTCTAGGATTATAGACTTAGAAAGCTTTACCGACTCCTGGGAACCGGGTACCCGGCTCCCCACTGCCGAGTACCCATTTACCATAGAGCTCATATTGTTTGCATAGCCACCAAACAAGAGAAAACTATGGCTTGCCTCCGTGGGGCTGGGAGGCTGGGTCCGTAACAGAATGGTGAGTATTGTTAGATCTCGGAGAAAGGGAAATTGACATTTCCTGCATTCTCCTTCGATCAATACTCACCATTCTGTTACTTCTGATATACACCAGATTTGATCAGTAACCTGGTGGGAAGGGGCAAGCCATACATGCTAATTTTGCCCCTTGGAGAAAGATTTTAGACTTCAAACTTGACTAACGGAGACCTAAAAGGACCGTCAAGTTCACGGAACCGAATCACATTCGCGTCACAGCCCCCCCCCCCCTTTTTCCTCCTAAGAAAAGGGAGAGAACTAACGAACATATATCTCGCCTGAAACACCAATATGCCAAGAGGGTTAACTACTCCCTGCATATCGCTTGTATTAGCCTGGAATGAGCATGAATATATAAGATGAATGAACATGATACATATACATAATACAAAAAACTCTCACTTGTTGAATTACCTTATGATAACAGGACTTCAGACGTACCGCCTACAACCATTCACCGGTTCGGCCATCAGTGACACAATCTGGTTGACATCCTCTCGCTTGACCATGCCTGCTTTAGGTTCTTTTCTTACCAAAGTGAAAAAAGGGGAAAAGCAGTGTGGTCACTAACTATCGTTTCAAAACAGCTAAAGCGAGTGGATTGGCTGAGTCTGACACATCCTCATATAGTAATCCGTAAATGAGGACTCACAGTGCCATTGTGCAACGGCCATGATGTCCTCTAACGGAACACCATTGTAAAGGGCGGTCGAGGCGGCTATTCCTCTAACATCGTGTGCCCTTACGCCCTGCACCTGGTGCCCAGTCGCCATCTCATGAGTAGTCTGAATGCATTCGACCACCCAACGAGAGATAGTATCCATGGATGTGGCGCCATAAGGCTTTTTATGGCAGATCCACAGATGTCTATCGTTCGACCGTAACGAGTCAGTCCGTTTCTTGTACTTAGTCAAAGCACGGACCGGGCACCAGACACTGGCATCACGATCAAACCTGGTTAACTTCGGTATAATGATCGGTTTGCCGGGATATCTCAAAGATTGGTTCTTTGACATAAATTCTGCTCTTGGCAGAAGACGCAGACCTTCTCCAGAAACAATAAATCGGTTCCTCTCTGCCGAAAGCGCATGGATCTCACTGCGCCTTCTAGCTGAGGAAGCTGCCAATAGAAAGACCGCCTTTAGAGTCAAATGCTTTAGACTAGCCGAACGCAACGGTTCGAATGGGTGCTTGGCCAGTACATTAAGCACTAAAGATAGACTCCAGGCTGGAATGACTACCGGTTGTCTCGGGCGGAGATTGCTCATTCCCTTCAACATCACGTTTAACTGGGCCACCTCTGGACTATCCCTGTTGGCTAGACAAGGGATAACTGATGCCAAAGCTGACTTGTATCCAGCAATTGTGACGGGAGCTAGTCCTGTAAAGAACAGCTCACAGAGAAAGTCTGCTATTTGCTGAATAGTGGATTGAAAGGTATCAATACCCTTTTCTTCACATCAGTCTGCAAATCTGTTAACCTTGTTGTTATATGACTTGAAGGTTGACCTCCTTCTCGCAGCCGCGATGAAATCAGCAGCCTGTCGAGAAAAGCCTTCCGACGTGGAACGTTGTTTGACAACATCCACGCAGTCAATTTGAACATTTCGGGACGCTCGTGTAGGAAGCGTCCCTTGGCCTGGGAGATTATGTTCGGAATCTCGGGCAACTGCACAGGATTTTCCACCAGCAGATCCAGAAGATCCGTGAACCACGCCCTGCTCGGCCAATACGGCGCTATTAGCAGGACCAGACACGGCTCCTCCCTGACCTTCACCAATACCTTCGGTAGAAGAATGATGGGTGGACACGCGTAAGCGTGCATCCCTCTCCAGCTTATCGCCAGAGCGTCTGTATCGACGGCATTTGGATCTGGAATCGGCGAGACATATGTCATGATTTGAGCATTTTCCTTTGTGGCGAACAAGTCCACGTTGGGTTTGCCCCAATGCTCGAAGATCCGTCGCAGAACTGGAGGGTTGAGGGACCATTCTGTTGGCAGGATTCTCTGTCTGCGAGACAAAGCATCCGCCAGAATGTTCAATCGGCCAGGAATATGAGCTGCTTTCAAAACAACCGAGTAATTCCTGCACCATTGAATCAAGTGCCACACCCTGATGCACAGGGTGGGCGACCTGGTCCCTCCTTGGCGATTTATATATGATACTACTGTCGAATTGTCCGACCGTATCAATATCACCTTGCCCCTGATCATCGGAAGGAACTCTTCCAACGCCAGTTCCACTGCCATCATTTCCAACAGATTGATATGCAGCTGACTCTCCGGGAGAGTCCATGTGCCCGAGACCTGGTGTTCTCCCAGGCAGGCACCCCACCCTTCCAGCGATGCATCCGTGTAAACGGACAGCTGGGGGTGGGGTAGGTGCAGCGAAACCCCCATTAGGAGATTCTGACGCTGTTTCCACCATAGAAGATGCGATATTATCGGCTCCAAAACTGGCACCAGTTTTGACAGGGGTTCTGTTCTCTGTTTCCACAGAGACATCAGATACAACTGGATAGGTCTTCGCATTAGAGCAGCGAACGGAATCACTTGCTCCATGGAGACCATCATGCCCAGCATCTGAAGAAACCGCCTCACCTGAATGTGGTTTCCCACTCGAAAACTCTTGAGGATGGCTAACAGACACACCACTCTGGGCTCTGACGGGTAAACCCTGCCCTCCTCGAGGTCGAATCGCATCCCCAAATAGACGAAATGTTGAGTGGGCGTCAACTCAGATTTCTCCTCGTTGACTATCCAGCCTAGATCTGAAAGTAACTTCAGAGTCAGAGCAGTATCCACGTTCAACCTGGCTGCCGAGTCTGCCTTGAGCAGCCAGTCGTCTATGTAGGTGTGTAACGCCACGTTCTCTTTTCTGAGAAACGCTGTCACCGCAAGGACCACTCTTGTGAAAACCCTCGGTGCTGTCGACAGGCCAAACGGGAGAACTGTAAACTCCCATACTTGATTCTGAAACGCAAATCTCAGAAACCTGTGCCAACTCCGATTCATAGGAATGTGGAAATATGCATCTTTCAGATCGATCGATACACACCACATTCCTTTCCTCAATCCCGCCATTACCGACCTCGGCATTTCCATCTGGAACCAAGGCGTATGGATAAACCAATTTAATGGCCTGAGATTGAGTATGGGTCTCCATCCCCCTGTGCTCTTGGGGACAAGGAACATGTTTGAATAGAAGCCTGGAGTGTTTCGGTTTGCTGGTTTTATTGCTCCCTTCAGAAGCAAACCCGACACTTCCTTTTGAACGGCTTCTAACTTGTCTGGCTCCCTTGGTACGGGTGTCCAGACAGGTGCCAAAGACAGATTTTGTGGTGGAAAGTCCCACCACTCCGGCATGTAACCCTGGGATAACCATCCCAGGACCAGACTGTCTGACGTCACACCTTGCCAGGCCTCGACGAAACGCATGAGCCTTCCACCCACCATAGACGCCTCGACGTCTAACGGGGTTGTCCGGCTCGCAGTCCGCCCCCCCCCCCCCCTCTTTCTTAACGAGAGAGAGTGAGAACCATTTCGTTCTAGGCACGACGGGTATAACTGGCACCGCTGTTCCTGTCGCACAGGTGCGGTCCAGGCGGATATGAAGGGAGCTTGCGTACCCTCAGGTACGCTTCGGCCCCTTCTGTCCGCCCTTTGAGGCCTTACCCTTACCCTTACCACCTCTAGGGCGGTCCGGAGCAACATTGGGGAGGGTAGGCGCCTCTACAGCCTTCCTGGGTTTCTTCGCCGGCGGCGGCTCCGAGAACCCAGCCGAAACAGACGTCGCAATAGGCCTGGCTTTCGCCTTGCCATTATGCTTTTTCTGTTTCTTTGAAGGCTGTCCTGTTAGCGGCTTGCCCACAGCCCCTAGTGCGTGCGCTTGCCGCACTAGCTCTAGCTGTAGATTTACCGCTAACCGATTCTGCGCAATATTGGCGGTGTCCTCTAAGATGGCCCGCCCCTGGCCACCGAAGATGCTAGGGCATGTCAGGGGCATCCCAAGAAGACGCTCCCTGACGGCCGTAGCCGGACGCATATGGTCAATGGCCATTTGCCTCCTGGATTTCGTCACTCGCGCTTGCACCCTTGCCAATGCGTCCATTGACAGCACCAAGCCGTCATTAACGCACGATAGCGCCACAGGTGGCACACGGTGGCCTGCCCCCGCTTCAGCCCACACCGACTGAAGTAGACGATAGGAGTGATTGACAGCGCTCATCGCTGCCCTCACACCCTCATCGCATAGGGCCAGGACTTCTTCCTGGTGTACCTGGGCCTTATCCACTAGTGCCGGACCGGGACCACCCGACCCGGCACTCTGGACGCCCAGTACCCATCGGTCATCCTCCGTGACCGACGGGACTACACCATACCTGTCGTATTCACCCCGCGGAATACGACATCTTGCCCGCACCTCCCTGGAGGCCGCAGGGAGCTGACCCTTGGTCATTAGTTGTTTACTATAAATAGCATCCAACAAATCAATGAACCGTGGATCCAGTCCCACTGACTGGATCCGGGCCGCGGGCAAAATCCCCGTCCTACTCGACGCAACCGACGGACGGGGCGCATCTTCATCGGCCGTGGCCGAAACCACAGATGGGTCTACTCTGGCTAGCCACGCCAGAGCATCAGACCAATCTATCTCCGAAGAAGATACCCCCGCAAACACGTCACCCGTTGACGTGCTTACGGGTCTGCCAGCCATGGCCTACCAGCAAGGAGCCACGGCTGACACGCCAGGCACTCCGCTACCACATGGTTCCGCCGCCACCCCATGAAACACTCCGGTCCATGGGGTAGGTCCGCACTGAAAACCGTACGGACCCGTAACCGTCGCGGAACCATAGCCGGCCACGGGCGCCAACGGCACCCTATGTCCGGCTGCCGGACCAGGCGAGATAAGTGAGTACCACGCCTGGCCCGGCATACCCGTTCCCCTGACGGCTGGTGACAAACCAAGCCGCGCGGAACCGGTGCACGGTAACGGATTGGCCTCAGCCGCAGGTGGAGCCGCTGACCTGGCTTGCGCCAAACCAGACAAATGGAGGCCGGTTCCGTCCAGGACGGAATCAACCTCCATATTCTCCACCTGCGGCTTCATGGGCCGCAGCAACCTCTCCTCCTTGGCCTCATCGTCTTCAGACTCCGAAGAGCCGTCACTAGACGAATAAACCGTGGAGCCGTCCTGGCGGACGGCTCCCACACCTGACGGACCGGCTACCGCTACTGGACCACCCGGAGGTGGCCGCAGAGACAGAACCCGTCTGGCCGAAGCAAGGCGGGACTGCCAGGGGGCCGTACGAGACGGCCCCCCTCAGTAACCAGTCCAGAATCCTGTCCGAAGACAGGATCCGTACCAGGTATGGGGAGAAACTGCCCCCCAACCTTTGGTAGCAGGGACGACACCAGCGTTGGCAGAACGCTATGCAGAAAACCCTGCATAGCCGGACCAAACCACGCCGGCGGTGCCATCTCCGCCACCTCCAGCTGGGGACGTGGAGCACCCCCACCGGCCGAACCGGGCGCTCCACGATTTCCTCTCGGACCGCCTGACCCCGCGTCAGACCCAGCCAAGTCCTTCTGGGCAAGGAACTTAACCATCGTTTCGACGGACCACACTGCACAAACATTACACCTATGATCTATATTACACAGGGCACACCTAAAACAGACATGGTCCTTGAACATTACACGGACAAACTTATGGCAGTCGTCACATGATGGCGGGGCTGGCTTGGCCTATAAAATAAGCACAAACCTACAATAAACAAGCGGAACGAGACACGGCTGGAAGGCAGACAATTAATTTTCAAATATTTTGACTCATAAATTAACCGTAACCTCCCGCACCCCACCCCGCCACGTTACAACAACGATCGCATTGATTATGACGACAAGTACGCGGCGGGCACAACACACCCATAATAGATCCTACAGGATGTGTAACGGCTCCAGGAATCATATCGCATAGCATTCAGGGTATATTTACTAATCAATATAAATTATACTCCTAACGAACGCAGCACGATATGTGAAGAAAACAACAAAATGTATAACAACTGCTGTCTCACACGGTAAAACCGCAGACCACACATCTACTCAAGAATTTTGAAACCACCGATCATTGCAAACCGATCGTGATCGCACGTAAACTTGATCATTCTAAAGTTTCCGGTACCATTTTTTAGTACGCAGCACCCAGAACAAGATGCGCGAATTAATGTAAAGATTTTTCTTCACATAAACATCCGAGCGACCGGGTGTGACGTCACCCGCTCGGATTCTACGGAGAACGACGTCAGCCGATATTCGTGTTAGAAATACCATAGCAAACACCTATTTTCATATCTGCCGATCGCCTGTTGGGGTTTAAAGAAGGCGATCGTCTGGCATATATCGTTGTTAGCACACGTCCCAGATTCTATGGGGTCAGAAATCGGAACATGCGACACAACGAAATTTAGAGACCTAAGTCTTTTAACTATGGATAATAAAGAACAATACAACCTGGTTGTCTTGGGCGGTATTCTCCATAGTCCTTAGTTATCCTTTCAGAACACACAAACTATCACTGATTAAAGACTTAGATTCTTTTAAAAACACTAAAATCCTTAATGCGAAAAGCATGTATTGCACTTGTTGCTATGCAAACAAGAATGAGCTCTATGGTAAACGGGTACTCGGCAGTGGGGAGCCGGGTACCCGGTTCCCAGGAGTCGGTAAAGCTTTCTAAGTCTATAATCCTAGAGCCGCTGTCAAGGCCAGCTGTATATCAGAAGTAACAGAATGGTGAGTATTGATCGAAGGAGAATGGCTGAGTCTGACATATCCCTCATATAGTAATCCGTGAATGAGGACTCACAGTGCCATTGTGCAATGGCCATGATGTCCGCTAACGGAACACCATTGTAAAGGGCGGTCGAGGCGGCTATTCCTCTAACATCGTGTACCCTTGCACATTGCACCTGGTGCCCAGTCACCATCTCATGAGTAGTCTGAATGCATTCGACTACCCAACGAGAGATAGTATCCATGGATGCGGCACCATAAGGCTTCTTATGGCAGATCCAAGATGTCTATCGTTCGACCGTAACGAGTCTGTCCGTTTTCTGTACTTAGTCAACGCACGGACCGGGCACCAGACACTGGCATCACGATCAAACCTTGTTAGTTTCGGTATAATGATCGGTTTGCCGGGATATCTCAAAGATTGATTCTTTGACATAAACTCTGCTCTTGGCAGAAGACGCAGACCCTCTCCGGAGACAATAAATCGGTCCCTCTCTGCTGAAAGTGCATGGATCTCACTGCGCCTTCTAGCTGAGGAAGCTGCCAATAGAAAGACCGCCTTTAGAGTCAAATGCTTTAGACTAGCCGAACGCAATGATTCGAAAGGGTGCTTGGCCAGTACATTAAGCACTAAAGATAGACTCCAGGCAGGAATGACTACCGGTTGTCTCGGTCGGAGATTGAAGGAAATGTCAATTTCCCTTTCTCCGAGAGCTAACAATACTCACCATTCTGTTACTTCTGATATACAGCTGGCCTTGACAGCAGCTCTAGGATTATAGACTTAGAAAGCTTTACTGACTCCTGGGAACCGGGTACTTGGCTCCCAACTGCCGAGTACCCGGTTACCATAGAGCTCATATTGTTTGCATAGCCACCAAACAAGAGAAAACTATGGCTTGCCTCCGTGGGGCTGGGAGGCTGGGTCCGTAACACAATGGTGAGTATTGTTAGATCTCGGAGAAAGGGAAATTGACATTTCCTTCATTCTCCTTCGATCAATACTCACCATTCTGTTACTTCTGATATACACCAGATTTGATCAGTAACCTGGTGGGAAGGGGCAAGCCATAAATGCTAATTTTGCCCCTTGGAGAAAGATTTTAGACTTCAAACTTGACTAACGGAGACCTAAAAGGACCGTCAAGTTCACGGAACCTAATCACATTCGTGTCACGCCCCCCCCCCCCCCTTTTTCCACCTAAGAAAAGGGAGGGAACTAACGAACATGTATCTCGCCTGAAAACACAAATATGCCAAGAGGGTTAACTACTCCCTGCATATTCCATGTATTAGCCTGGGAATGAGCATGAATATATAAGACGAATGAACATAATACATATACATAATACAAAAAACTCTCACTATTGAATTACCTTATGATAATTGGACTTCAGACGTACCGCCTCCAACCATTCACCGGTTCGGCCATCAGTGACACAATCTGGTTGACATCCTCTCGGCTGACCATGCCTGCTTTAGGTTCTTTTCTTACCAAAGTGCAAAAAGGGTGAAGAGCAGTGTGGTCACTAACTATCGTTTCAAAACAGCTAAGGCGAGTGGATTGGCTGAGTCTGACACATCCCTCATATAGTAACCCGTGAATGAGGGAGGACTCACAGTGCCATTGTGCAACGGCCATGATGTCCTCTAACGGAACACCATTGTAAAGGGCGGTCGAGGCGGCTATTCCTCTGACATCGTGTGCCCTTACACCTTGCACCTGGTGCCCAGTCGCCATCTCGTGAGTATTCTGAATGCATTCGACCACCCAACGAGAGATAGTATCCATGGATGCGGCGCCATAAGGCTTTTTATGGCAGATCCACGGTTGTCTATCGTTCGACCGTAACGAGTCAGTCCGTTTCTTGTACTTAGTCAAAGCACGGACCGGGCACCAGACACTGGAATCACGATCAAACCTAGTTAACTTCGGTATAATGATCGGTTTGCCGGGATATCTCAAAGATTGGTTCTTTGACATAAACTCTGCTCTTGGCAGAAGACGCAGACCTTCTCCAGAAACAATAAATCGGTTCCTCTCTGCCGAAAGCGCATGGATCTCACTGCGCCTTCTAGCTGAGGAAGCTGCCAATAGAAAGACCGCCTTTAGAGTCAAATGCTTTAGACTAGCCGAACGCAATGGTTCGAAAGGGTGCTTGGCCAGTACATTAAGCACTAAAGATAGACTCCAGGCTGGAATGACTACCGGTTGTCTCGGTCGGAGATTGCTCATTCCCTTCAACATCACATTTAACTGGGCCACCTCTGGACTATCCCTGTTGGCTAGACAAGGGATAACTGATGCCAAAGCTGACTTGTATCCAGCAACTGTGACGGGAGCCAGTCCTGAAAAGAACAGCTCACAGAGAAAGTCTGCTATTTGCTGAATAGTGGATTGAAAGGTATCAATACCCTTTTCTTCACACCAGTCTGCAAATCTGTTAACCTTGTTGTTATATGACTTGAAGGTTGACCTCCTTCTCGCAGCCGCGATGAAATCAGCAGCCTGTCGAGAAAAGCCTTCCGACGTGGAACGCTGTTTGATAACATCCACGCAGTCAATTTGAACATTCCGGGATGCTCATGTAGGAAGCGTCCCTTGGCCTGGGAGATTATGTTCGGAATCTCGGGCAACTGCACAGGATTTTCCACCAGCAGATCTAGAAGATCCGTGAACCACGCTCTGCTCGGCCAATATGGCGCTATTAGCAGGACCAGACACGGTTCCTCCCTGACCTTCACCAATACCTTCGGTAGAAGAATGGTGGGTGGGTACGCGTAAGCGTGCATCCCTCTCCAGCTTATCGCCAGAGCGTCTGTATCGACAGCATTTGGATCTGGAATCGGCCAGACATATGTCATGATTTGAGCATTTTCCTTTGTGGCGAACAAGTCCACGTTGGGTTTGCCCCAATGCTCGAAGATCCGTCGCAGAACCGGAGGGTTGAGGGACCATTCTGTTGGCAGAATCCTCTGTCTGCGAGACAAAGCATCCGCCAGAATGTTCAATCGGCCAGGAATAGGAGCTGCTTTCAAAACAACCGAGTAATTCCTGCACCATTGAATCAAGTGCCACACTCTTGATACACAGAGTGGGCGACCTGGTCCCGCCTTGGCGATTTATATATGATACTACTGTCGAATTGTCCGACCATATCAATATCACCTTGCCCCTGATCATCGGAAGGCACTCTTCCAACGCCAGTTCCACTGCCATCATTTCCAACAGATTGATATGCAGCTGACTCTCCGGGAGAGTCCATGTGCCCGGGACCTGGTGTTCTCCCAGGCAGGCACCCCACCCTTCCAGCGATGCATCTGTGTAGACGGACAGCTGGGGGTGGGGTAGGTGCAGCGAAACCCCTAATAGGAGATTCTGATGCTGTTTCCACCATAGAAGATGCGATATTATCGGCTCCAAAACTGGCACCAGTTTTGACAGGGGTTCTGTTCTCTGTTTCCACAGAGACATCAGATACAACTGGATAGGCATTCGCATTAGAGCAGCGTACGGGATAACCTGCTCCATGGAGACCATCATGCCCAGCATCTGAAGGAACCGCCTCGCCTGAATGTGGTTTCCCACTTGAAAACTCTTGAGGATGGCTAACAGAGACACCACTCTGGGCTCTGACGGGTAAACCCTGCCCTCCTCGAGGTCGAATCGCATCCCCAAATAAACGAAATGCTGAGTGGGCGTCAACTCGGATTTCTCCTCGTTGACTATCCAGCCTAGATCTGAAAGTAACTTCAGAGTCAGAGCAGTATCCATGTTCAACCTGGCTGCCGAGTCTGCCTTGAGCAGCCAGTCGTCTATGTAGGTGTGTAGCGCCACGTTCTCTTTTCTGAGAAACGCTGTCACCGCAAGGACCACTCTTGTGAAAACCCTCGGAGCTGTCGACAGGCCAAACGGGAGAACTGTAAACTCCCATACTTGATTCTGAAACGCAAATCTCAGAAACCTGTGCCAACTCCGATTCATAGGAATGTGGAAATATGCATCTTTCAGATCGATCGATACACACCACATTCCTTTCCTCAATCCCGCCATTACCGACCTCGGCGTTTCCATCTGGAACCGAGGCGTATGGATAAACCAATTTAATGGCCCGAGATTGAGTATGGGTCTCCATTCCCCTGTGCTCTTGGGGACAAGGAACATGTTTGAATAGAAGCCTGGAGTGTTTCGGTTTGCTGGTTTTATTGCTCCCTTCAGAAGCAAACCCGACACTTCCTTTTGAACGGCTTCTAACTTGTCTGGCTCCCTTGGTACGGGTGTCCAGACAGGTGCCAAAGACAGATTTTGTGGTGGAAAGTCCCACCACTCCGGCATGTAACCCTGGGATAACCATCCCAGGACCAGACTGTCTGACGTCACACCTCGCCAGGCCTCGACGAAACGCATGAGCCTTCCACCCACCATAGATGCCTCGACGTCTAACGGGGTTGTCCGGCTCGCAGTCCGCCCCCCCCACCCCTCTTTCTTAACGAGAGAGAACCATTTCGTTCTAGGCACGACGGGTATAACTGGCACCGCTGTTCCTGTCGCACAGGCGCATATGAAGGGAGCTTTCGTACCCTCAGGTACGCTTCGGCCCCTTCTGTCCGCCCTTTGAGGCCTTACCCTTCCCGCCTCTAGGGCGGTCAGGAGCAACATTGGGGAGGGTAGGCGCCTCTACAACCTTCCTGGATTTCTTCGCCGGCGGCGGCTAAGAAAAGCCAGACGAAGCAGCAGTCGCATTAGGCTTAGCTTTCGCCTTGCTTCTTCTGCTTCTTGGAAGGTTGCATGGTCAGCGGCTTTCCTACAGCCCCTAGTGCGTGCGCTTGCCGCACCAGCTCTAGCTGTAGGTTCATCGCCAACCGATTCTGCGCAATGCTAGGCATGTCCTCTAAGATGGCCCGCCCCTGGCCACCGAAGATGCTAGGGCATGTCAGGGGCATCCCAAGAAGACGCTCCCTGACGGCCGTAGCTGGACGCATATGGTCAATGGCCATTTGCCTCCTGGATTTCGTCACTCGCGCTTGCACCCTTGCCAATGCGTCCATAGACAGCACCAGGCCGTCACTGACACACGAAAGCGCCACAGGTGGCACAGGGTGGCCTGCCCCCGCTTCAGCCCACACCGACTGAAGGAGACGATACGAGTGGTTGACAGCGCTCATAGCTGCCCTCACACCCTCATCGCATAGGGACAGGACTTCATCTTGGTGTACCTGAGACTTGTCCACAAGTGCCGGACCGGGGCCACCCGCCACGGCACTCTGGACACCCAGAACCCATCGGTCATCCTCAGTAACCGACGGTACAACACCATACCTGTCGTATTCCCCCCGTGGAATACGACACCTCGCCGGTACCTTGGTCATGAGTTGCTTACTATAAATAGCCTCTAGCAACTCAATAAACCATGGATCCAGTCCAATGGACTGGATCCGGGCTGCAGGCAAGATCCCCGTCCTGATCGATGCCACCGATGGACGGGGCGCATCCTCCTCGGCCGTGGTCGGAACCACAGATGGGTCTACCCTGGCTAGTCAAGCCAGAGCCTCAGACCAGTCTATTTCCGAGGAGGACACACCCGTGAACATGTCACCTGTTACTCGGAGCTACGGCTGACACGCCAAAGGCAGCAACAAATTTCAATCAAATACATTTCAAATATTTCTAAGAGCATAGATGTCAGAGCACATAATACATATCTTAAATATTTCTGCAGTATTGGAAAGGTTAATCTGTTAATTGGAATTTAATATCTAGTTTGGCAATAAAATCTGACATGGTGATAAGACGGTGGGAACAAACCATTTGCCCTATGAAAGTGAGACTGCAAATATTTAAGGAGTGATAACTCTGGCATTTGACGTCCTATCAGTTTCATTTTCACAAAAAAAAAATTTTTAGATGCCATCATTAACATTGTGACAAAGTTTGGTGTCAATCCGTCAAGAAATAACAAAGAGCCGTCATTGTTGGTGACGGACAAACAGATGGATGGACGGACATACAGAAGACGGATAGGGTTATCGCTATACGATAGCTGACTGACAAGTAAGCTGAGTTAAGAAAACCAATTTCGGCTTCACAATCCATCAAATAAAAAAAAATTGAATATGGCTGCCAAACACGCTAAAATTTGATTGGTCCACGGCAGCCATGTTTTTTACCTATCAACTTCGCATGAACAAACTTTAATGGCCCTTAATCCATAATTATATCCCCAAAATTTCAGCCCGATCCGTTCAGCGGGTCTGCAGAATAAGTCGTTTTTACGAAAACTAAGTTATCCAAGATGGCCGCCAAACCATTTGGCCAATCAAGTTCCTTCGAACAAACTTGGTTCAGCTCTAGCCCTATATGATATTTCGTGAGTTTTGAATCAATCCACCAAGCGGTTTCGGAGATTTTTAAAGCCATTTCCTAAAATCGGCCAAAATCCAAGATGGCCAGCGGCCAAATCGGCTTTGTTTGAACAAACATGGATCCCTATGCCCTAAGGATACTTCCTGCCAAATATAATTGAAATCGGCCCAGTGGTTATTGAGAAGTCGTTTAAAGGAAAATGTTGACGGACGGACGGACAGACGGATGGACGGTCGCCATGGCATAAGCTCACTTGGCCATTCTGGCCAGGTGAGCTAATAAGCAAGCGGAACGAGACAAAGATGGAAGGCAGATAATTAATTTTCAAATATATTGACCATAAATTAACTGTAACCCTCCAGCACCCCACCCCGCAACGTTACAGCAAAGATCGCATTGATTATGATGACAAGAACGAAGCGGGCATAAATACACCCATAAACTGATCCTCAAGGATGTATCACGGAACCAGGAATCATATCACATAGCATTCCGGGTATATTTACCAATAAATATAAATTATACTCATAACGAAAGCCAAAACGATATGTGAAGAAACAACAAAATGAAAACAAACTGCTGTAGCACACGGTAAAACCGCAGACCACACATCTTAATCAAGAATTTTGAAACCACCGATCATTGCAAACAGATCGTGATAACACGCAAAACTTGAAAATTCCAAAGTTTTCTGGTACCATTTTAGTATGCAGCACCTAGAATAAGATGCGCGAATTAATGAAAAAATGTTCTTCACATAAACATCCGAGCAACACGGGTGTGACGTCACCCGCTCGGATCTTACGGAGAACGATGTCAGCCGATATTCGTGTTAAAAATACTGTAGCAAACACCTTTTTTCATATCTGCCGATCGCCTGTTGGGGTTTAAAGAAGGCGATCATCCGGCATATTTCGTTGTTAACACATGGCCCAGATTCTTAGGGGTTAGAAATTGGAACATGCGACACAGACAAAATTTTAGAGACCTAAGTCTTTTAACTATGGAATAATAAGGAAATATACAACCTGGTTATCATCGGCGGTATCCATATTAATCCAAATATCCTTGTAGAAACGCACTAGCTATCACAATAAACCACAGACAAAAAGACGTAGATTTCAATTCTCAAGATCTTTCCAACTGCCAAAAGCATGTATTTCTCTTGTTGCTATGCAAACAAGAATGAGCTCTATGGTAGACGGGTACTCGGCAGTTGGGAGCCGAGTACCCGGTTCCAAGGAGTCGGTAAAGCTTTCAAAGTCTATAGTACTAGAGCCAGCTGTCAGGGCTAGCTGTGTATCCGAAGTAATAGAATGGTGAGTATTGATCGAAGGAGAAACATAACTCTCGCACGTGACTTCCAGGCATTTTATAGTCAGCAATAAAGTCAGATTTCATCTCCTGGTCCTTCCAAAATTTATCCAGCCCTACCTCGAACTTAAGCGCTGATGTAGTATTTACTAGAGTGCTTGGTAGGCTGTTCCAGACATCCACTACTCTATTTGTGAATGAGTATTTCCATAGATCCACCAACACCTCTTTTTCTCTAGCCTTAAGTTGTGTCTTCTTGTTGTCTTGCTTTTAGATATTTCCAGCATATTTTTGGTAATTTTTGGATAATATATTCCATATAGTATTTTAAATACCGTTATCATATCTCCTCTTAGTCGTCTATATTTGAGTGATGGAAGTCCTAACTTTCTTAATCTATCAGGGTACTCTAGATCCTTCAGTGTGTGACTCAATTTTGTTGCTCTTCTCTGCACATTTTCCATCGTTGCTATATCCTTTTTGATGTGCGCCCCCCCCCCCCACCCACCCCCCACATACAGCATATTCCAGGTGAGGTCTAACTAGCGCTTTGAAAAGGCTGATGAACATGCATTCATCTAGGAAGCTGAAGGATCTCCTTATCAGTCCGATTATTGAGTTTGCCTTATTTACCTGTCACTGTATGTGTTGCTTAAGTGACAAGTTATTGTCCACTGTGAAACATATATCTTTTTCTAGTGCAACATTTTCCAGGGTCACCAAGTCACCATCCTGATTTTGTAGACAATACTCATGTGTTTTCCTCTTTCTTTGCTCCACTCTGTATCTATATAACTTTGCATTTATTTGGGTGAAACCGCAGTAACCAATAACCAATAACCATGTGTCAGGCCATCTTTTTAGGGAATCCAGATTTTCTTGTAGCTTTTCCTTCTCTTCAAATGTGTTTGTCTCTTTTGTACATCTTTGTGTCTCTGCAAAGAGAAATGTTGTTGCATTGACACAGTCGAGCAAGTCATTTATGTACATGACAAATAGTATCGGTCCTAGGATGCTGCTTTGTGGGATTGCACTTGTCACACTTCTGTCGCGCGAGTTTATTCAATTACAGCCACCTTTTGTGTTCTGTCCCTTAAAAAACAAATTTTTGATACCCGACGACATCCCATAGCTGTATAGTTTGACGAGTAGGCGTTGATGGGGAACGGTATCCAAGGCTTTCATAAAATCCATGTACACAGTGTCTACCATATCCCCTTTGTCCAGTATTTGTGTCCATTAGTCCATCACTCACACATGGGTTAGAATCTCAGCCCTGACCAATTTCTTCATTAATTTACATATGACATTTGTTAGGCTATAGTTCCTTGGGTCTGATTTGCTTCCTTTCTTAAAAATTGCTGTGACATTTGCAGTTCTCCAGGCTTCAGGCACCACACTAATTAATGAGAGGTGCTAATATATTTAATACAGGTTGACATATTAGATCAGATAGGCAGTATAGGGACCATAATATCATATCTATAACTGTTTCTACTCTACATAGCAGATACAACACCTACTATTTATTGCACAAACAATGTTGCAAATGTAAATGCTGCAACGACTTCCAGTAAAATAGTTTCGCCGTACACTTGAAGGCCAGTCATGCCCACACGTGAAAATGACGTCATAAGTGAATTCTGTAAACCTCCTAGGCCGAGTTTACGCCCTAAGTAGAGTAGCTACTCGAGTTACTAGAGTAGCGCCTAAACGACTAGAGTACCTATGCAGGTACCTACTCGAGGCTACCCACCTATCGGCAAGGGTGTCGCGTAGGTCATGTGTTTGCATTTAAATCAATGTAAATTAAACATGTGGTTATTTACCCGATGGTAACTGATCACATGCTCATCTACCCTGGAGTATGTACGGGAGTTTTTGCTTAAACTAACTACTATAGACAGTAAATAGTAATGCCGATGCAATAGTTTCCAAAATGGTAAAATCAGGCCAAATACTTCAGGAACTTTTTGCTTTTACGCTTTATAGGCAATGCCTATTTTCATATTATATAGTAGGGATGTGTGTGGTAGTTGGATGGATGGAAGAGAATTCAAAGGCCTGTAATTCGAGGCGCATTATATGCCTCTATTTTAAAACTGTTGTTTTGACCTCTTGTCATTCAACATAATCACGAAAACTGGTAACGGTTCCTCAACTGCGTATATTTCGATATTTTACCTTCAGATTGTAGCTTCTTAATGATATAGTATATAATTAATGATGCGAAGATAGCAACCGAAACGGCAGTTATACTTATTAGCGACCGCTCTGGAAGCGCCATTTAAATCGAACGCAGCTCATAACGTTTCGTCTGCTTGCTAAAAAACTGATTGTCGTAAAAATATGATTAATGCTCTCTGATGCAAGATTCGGACAAATAAATAATCTGATGTGAAACATGACCAGATTAAATTATAGATGTTTATATCAATCTCTATTTAAGTTTATTTAGATATCCCGAATTTTTTACGACATTAAATTAGTTCACAAGTTCCAATCCACCGGAGGAGAGAAGACGTGTGATCCGTAAGCAGATGAAATCTTTTTATTCAATCCACCTAAAGTCGATTGCATCTTTGAACAGTTATTTTACGAGTTCTAATTTATTTTATTAGACATCCATTTAATATTTAACCATATAGACAATTAAACTAGTTGGCTTTGAAAAATGTGTATGTATGTATGTTTTGTACATTATGAGTCTGAGGCGAGACTCGTATCCTTTCCAATTCTAACCGAAAATCTGTATGGCTAATAAAATCCCCAAATAGGTTAATTTACTGGCTAATAATCCCAGAAAGGTAGTCAAGTCCCTGTATAAGTTTTAATATCAAGGTAGCTTTTCATGCATTCTGTCACTGTGCCACTGTCTTGTGTGTCATATATATGTTAATGTATAAATGTTTTGTAATGTGTGTAAGGAGTCCATCACTCAATAGGCCATGCCTTTGATGGACTGCCTGTTTAGATTATATTTACATGTATAGAAAAACCATGAAATAAAGCAACCTTGAACTTTGAATGCCCATCTGATGATCTGTCCATCTTTCTCATTTCTGTCTATCCATTCATGTTTGATGCAGTTTGTGTTTATTGGATTTATGATCGTGAAATAAAATTATATTGAGCAACCACTTTTATTTGCAGTTCTTTTTATGCATTTATCGGTCTTATCATTTACATGGTAACAAGTTGTCTCACTCATTGATCTGTTCGCCCTGGGTCTTTTCGCACCGGGTTGATTCGGCCCGTAGATTGGGTCGGTTCGCATCTTTATTTTCACTTCAATAGTATACTTGCCATCACGAATACTCTGATATATACTAATATATCTGACTGGCTCAGCTCAACACAGAATTAAAATTAAACCTGCCCCTAATAGACAGGTGAACCAACTGTCAGACCGACACATGCGCAAGCCGAGCCATCTCACGCCTGTCCCCCCCCCCCCCCCCCCATGGCTCCTGCTGCCGGGGTAGTCAGTTGTCGGGCAAGCGTTCCTCGCCTTCGTTTCCTTCGGTCACCAGGTCAGGGTGGCGATTTCCGATGTGGTCAGGTCACCGAGGGGTCCTCACAGGTGGCGCTCGCTGGCTGGTCTCGGGGGGCCCCTGAAATCATTTGCTGGCCAGAGCGGCGAGTCGTTGCCTGTCCGGTTGGGCATTCCCAACACAGCGGAATGCCTGAAGTTGACATGACCGGGTGGCTGGGCCCAGCTCGATGGTGGATGCAGGGAGAGTTTAATTAAGACTTATTCGTTGTTGCACATCATTGTGTTCTTAACTGTCTTGATATATTTAATAGGCGTACCTGTGTAAGATGACGCACTGACCATTGCTATGCATTTTGTGACTGGATTTGTTATAAATGGGGACATATTTGGAATTGATTAGATTAACAGCAATGTTACCTCTAGGTAGGCTGCTATTGATGACGCAGCATGTCTATTATGAGAAGCACCTCATTTTCGTAGAGGTATTGCAAATACTTACTTTTGTAGATGTCCAAAAATGCATCAGAAATCGTCAAATGAAAACTAAAAATACAACATTTTGGGTGGGGTTTTTTTTTTTGTGACTGGAGGTGGGGGGGGGGGGGGGCCACGGCTCACCTAACAATCCAACTATTCTTCGAGTTGTGAATGGTATATGTGGCCATGCACGACCCACAGCATAGATTATTTTTGTGAAAAATAGGAATATTCATTCAAGGAAGGGTCAAAAGCAATACATGTACCAGTTGAATCTTCTGTAACAGAAAAGTTGCTTGATTGCCTCCAGCAAGAGCTTCCAGTCGAATTAACTACACAAATACAAGTAAAAAATATTAGGTCCACTAGAAATCTGATTGCGATGTGCCGAAGTGGGACCACACATTCTATTATCAGTTGGCCCGAAATGAGCATAATGTCAATCATTCACACACATGCATTTCAAGAGTATACTTACCATCCTGATACTCATTGATGTTTCCTAAATGTCGGCTTTGACTCAATATAACCCAGACTTTAACCATTTAACCCTTGAATTTGTTCAAGAAAATTTCAATTTATGGTTAAATAGTTAAAAGAAACTGGCCTCACTGGGCAGGTAATACATCCGACAGCTCAACGGTGACTACAGAATCCACCAAATGGAGGAGACAAAAAGAAAGCAACTGGATCCACCAGCTCTACACCATGGAACCAATAGGGATCAACCTAGGAGGGTAAGTCACCATTCACGCAAAAACTGTGCCACCACAGCTCAGCAAAGTGAACATAGTTATTCCCCTTTTCAAAGCTCAAGAGAAAGATTTGACATTCTCCAAGTGACTCATGTGACAAACAAATGCCGTTCTCGTCAGCATGGGACACTGATGTAAAAACATACCATTTTATCATCAAAATCCACCTGTTACCTGAACCCCTCCTATCCCCCCAAACAAAGCAACCCTCCCCACCCCACGTCAAGTGCCACAGGACACAACCACTAGACCAAATAGACATCAAATTACATGCCAACAATAAGACACGCTTATGACGTCAACAAATGACACCTCAGCTAGCTACACAAGAAACAATCACCTCACAATCACTACATGTACAATACTGACTGGAGCTCATCTACGTAATTTAACATAATTATCAGGATGCCTGGCAATAAATATAAAATCTGCAAGGCAATAATCAAGCAAGGGGGTGGGGGGTTTGGGTTGTGCAGGCTCCTCCAGCCAGCCCACTAGGCAGCAGCCAGCGCACAGATTGTGCACGGCCCGGCAGGGGCATGCAAGGATCTGGTCATGGTAACTGTGCCTGAATGGGCTGGTTGCCGCAAGGACCACACTGGCGCTACCAGAGACAGTGCCGCTCTTGCATTTCTCGTGTCCACCTCTCCCTAGGTGGACCCATGCGGCCTTCCACAAGCAAGAGTGGGAGCGGGTGACTCAGGACCGCTTAGTCTTGTGATGGCTTTCAGTCGGTTACCATCCTGACTGGATAATAGGTCCGCCATCGCTACTGTCTCTGATTCCGATCAAGGGGTGTGTATCGACACAAAATTGCCCAGCTTCTACTCAACTGTGTTTCTGGTACCGAAAAGCACCGGCGGGTGGAGACCTATTCTTAACCTCAACCCACTGAACAAGTTTATACACCATCTTTCAAGCTGGAAACAATCAAAACTGTGTTGGCAGGGTTGGAGAAGGGAATGTGGACAGCGTCAATAGATCTGAAGGATGCTTATTTCCATATTCCAATTGCAGGAAGTTTTCGTATGTTCCCAAGTTTTACATTTCAGGGCCGACAGTGAGACAGGGAATTCAAAGTGCTTCCTTTTGGGATTTCCCCGGCACCTCGGGTCTTCACCCAGGTAGTCCTCGCTTTCTTCTTCTTTTCGTTCGCTGATCATACCGCCAGTCCTGTAAGTGACTATCGACATGATCATAAGCATACATTTACCTCCGCAGGAGAAACATAGCAGTCCACACCTACATAGACGACTGGCTGTTAAAAGCACACAATCAATAAAGTCTATCAGCAAATCTGGAGATAGTTTTGAAAACTCTCAGTGATCCAGAGATTTCACTGGATAATCAACTTTCAGAAATCAGAGCTTACTCCATCCCAGAAGTTTGTTTGCCTGAGCATGTGCTTCGATCTCGAGATAGAATATGTTTATCCATTTCAAGAGAGAGTAAAAATACTCATCTCAGTCATACAGTGTACACCAGTCGCTATGTGCTGGCACGGGTTTACTTGAGAATGCTGGGGTTGATGGTTTCTCTGGAACCAGTCATTCCACAGGCGGCCTTACGCATGCGGCCTATCCAGTTATTTCTCATGACACAGTGGATCCAGAGTACAGGATCCCTGGACGCAAAGGTGTCAGTGTTGGAACCTCTTATTCACCACCTCCAATGGTGGATGAAGAGAGAGAATCTCCTGGAGGGGGGTAAAGCTTACCTCTCCCCACCCTCAAATAACGATGTACATGGATGCATCACTGGAGGGATGGGGAGCTTGCCTGGAAGAAGCCGCAGTATCAGCGCTTTGGAATCTGAATCAGTCACAGTCAGACAATTCAACAGTAGTGACGTACATAAACGGCCAGGGCAATACGAAGTCGGCCAGTCTGTGTATGATGACATGGAAACTGCTTTGCTGGTATCTAGATCTTCCGATCATCTTGATAGCAGTTCATATTCCGGGATGGCTAAATCCGCTAGCAGACTCATTGAGCTGAAGGATGAGTGTTTTGCCTATCGAATGGCAACTAAAGCAATGTGTGGTGGACTGTCTGTTTAACCACTGGGGCAAACCCAACAGAGTTTTATTTGTGACGAAGAATGCGAAGATGACGACATACATGTAAGTCTCCGATTCCAGATCCGAGCGTTATCACAACAGATGCATTAGCTATCAGCTGGGAGGGAATGTGTGCATACGCATACCCGCCAACAATCCCGATTCCAAAAATTCCTCAGAAAATCAGACGAGACGAGTGGCAAGTGCGTCTGATCGCGCCGAATTGGCCAAGACAATATTATCTTCCAGGGCAAGACCGTTCACAACAATCCGTCAATGTTCCAATTGACTGCGTGGATGTTGTCAAGGAATCTACAATTAAGGAGGGCTTTTCTGAGCAAGCAGCCATTTTCATGGTAAAAGCCAGAAGGGGGTTCAACCACCAGAGCATATAATTATAAAATCAACAGATTTGCAGAATGGTGCTCAAAGAGATGTATTAATCCAAATGGATTCATCTATTCAGGTAGCAGCCAGTTTCTACTTCGAATAATACTTACCAGATGTACTATTATGATAATGTCTATTATCTAGTCTAGCTCAAAATAAACAATTAAAACTCCGCACTCTCCTGGTCCTGCCCCTACTGTGTCCGGGAATACCATAGCCGCAGGTACCGAGTCAATTCCCAATCACAGTCAGATTCGTCTATTTTGCGCTTTTGTCAAGTCGCAATTTGTAGTGTGCTCAAATTTGTTAAATTTAAGAGGTTATCGGTTGTGAAAAAGGATTGTATCGGTGGCTTCATGGAGGAACTAGGAAAATCATCACAGGGGCAGGTTGTATCAATCTAGAATTTATACATTCGTGCCATAATGACTGTTTGAAATTTCCTTAAATTGGCACATTGTTTTAGAATGATAGCCATTGTTGGAGTCGCTTCTGTACCCGTTAACTTTTAGTTTAATTCGGGTACTCGGTTAATTTTCTCTTGCGACTCGGTTCTTCTAAGATGGATGCGCCATTAGCCAAGATGGCGGCGCCCATGAATTATGTCGTTCTTGGCTTGGTGTGTCCGGGCACTCTGTTTGTCGCCGATTTTAGCTCTCGCTTCATTGTCGAGGGTGTTTGTAGCGATCGGCGCTGCATTCTTGGTTATTTAACGCTAGTTAAAGGCTGAGTTGTGTTTTTAAAGAATTTTCACTCAAAAAAGTTTCAAATAAGATCCTGCCTAAGACTTGGTTATCATTAATTTAAGAGAAAGTTAATGTGTTTAAGAAATCTTAACTATCAAGTCGGTTGTGCGTATTGCTCGTCATCAAGCGTCATGTGCAGCATTTTAATTTTTCTTTGTGTTCGCAGAAACCTAAGAATCCGGACACATTGTGCCAGAAATGCAACAGGTTCATGAAGCGGAAGTATTTGGGACATCACTGTGTGGCGTGCGCTCAGTGCAAGGTCGGGTGATGTGTGTGTGAAGTGGTCGTCGGCAATGGTGGCAGAGTTCGACAGGGATCGACGTGCGAGGCTGGAGAGGATCGCGAAGGACAAGGCAGCGAAGTTGCAGCAGGCGTCTCTTATGGGACTTGAAGGTCGTCTGAATGAACGAATGGATTCAGCGCTGGGCGTATGGGCGGCCCAGTTCAAGGCGATGTTTGACTCATTGCAGTCCACGGTCCCGGTGAGGCAAGCTGGTGCAGGACAACCATTAGGTGGTCCGGCTAGTTCTGCTGAGGGTCATGCACCTGCCCCTTCTCTGTCCTTGGCTCAAGAGCCGACGATAGAGGAGGAAGATCTGCTGCTAATGGAAGATTCCGGCATGCCGGATCTTTCGATGACGGCAAGACCTAGTACGTCCCAGGGGTCGCCCTCAGGATTTGTACGGGTTTGCCAGGCGGATGGTGATGTCGACGTTCTGTCAGGTATTTTCCATCCGCTATTTGTGCAACCGGAGATGCCGGCAGAGCTGTGTTTTGCGGTTCCTGCTGGTATCCCGGCGGCGTTAGGTGCGGCTCCTATCGGAGTGACGGTACCAGCCGTAGTTAAGGCGGTCGTAGTCCCGGATCCTGTGCTGGAGCCGATGGACTGCGGGGAATCCGGGTCTGGCGATTCGCTAGACACCGGTGCCGCTGGTAGTTGCGTTATGGATGCGCTCTGTCCTGGCAGAGACGTGTATCATAGCGCTCAGCATGGATCGTCGGTGGCCCTCTCATCTAAGGGAGAGAGGGAGGATGAAAACGGGAGTTCATTGATGGACGAGTCCGTTTTCTGCACCGAAGCTGAATGGGTGCAGGTCTTTGGATGGATGACCAATCGTCTCGGGTTGGCATCTGATCTAGGATCTCAGCGCGATCCGGCGATGGAACGGATGTCAGAGCGTGCGGCTAGCGCTCTGTCAAGTGGCTCTTCTGCCATGCCGACACTCCCGTTGGACACGCAGACTTCTGACATGTTGGAAGTTGCGGCATACCGTCTCGTTCAGCCAGACTGCACTGCCCAAAGCCCCGAAGGGGATAAGGAGTAGGGTCCATTTTCCGGAGCAGGCTTATCATCAGTACGCCCGGGTTCCACGGCTTTCCGTTGCGGAACGAGAGGCACTGAATAGGCCGTTGGCTGGGAAGGCTAAGGGGCGGTCACGTCCTTTGGTTTCTCAGACCAACAAAGACCCGTTCAATGAGCTCACGCTCATTGAGGATGCGGCGAGGGCAGCCATGGCTGCGCTGTCGCACGGGTGTACCGTCCTGCAGGGTATGCTGGACTGCACGGCGGAAGGCGGACAGGTGCCAGAGGCTGCTCCCGGAGTTGTTCGGGACACCATGCGCCTGTCTCAGGATTGCCTGGCCAGGGTAATCACTATAATGTTGGCAGAGCGACGGAGAATGGTTCTCGATTGTGTAGAACCAGGACCGGAGATGAGGGCTGCATTATCTTCTGCGCCTTTCATAGGTCCAGGCTTGTTCGGCGGCTCGGCACGACAAGCGCTGTCCAAGGTTGCGTCAATGGTGGCGGAGCAAGAAGTGGAAGTCGACTAAGAGGACTCAGCCGCAACAGTCCTACCGTCAGCATAGACAGGAGCAGCAGAGGCAGCGTCCTAGATCGCCCTTCCGTCCTTCTGGCCGTGATGCCCATAGGTCATCCGGATCACAAGGACCTGGCCGTTCATCCTCATACAAGTCCTCTAGTAAGAGGCCGTATGAGGAAGACAGGAAGGGTGGCGGTTCGGGCCGAGGCGGCTACCGTAAGGATAGCCGTGGCGGCGGTTCCGGACCGTCGTACCACAAGAAGCCGCGGGGCGGCCGTGGGGCTCGTTCCTGACGGGTTTCCGGCGGAACTAGTTCCGGTGGCTTTGGAGACAAATGGAGTCGAGAATCTTCACCCAAGCGATTTAGCGTCTTATCGGCTAATCTTGACCGACAACTGTGTGCAGATTCCTTCCGTCGGAGGCAGACTTCAGCTATTCCTAAACTAATGGGAACAGGTCGTGCGCGACTGTTTAGTTTGTCAGTGGATAAGGAACGGCTATGATCCGGATTGGCTCATCCATCAATCGTTAGTTCCATTAACCTCGACTCCAATATGGACTCTTATTCCAAGGGAAGTAGACCGTCTAGACGCCATTCGATCAGAAATAGAATCTCTTCATCAGAAGAAGGCGATTCATCTAGTCAGCGATCAGTCTTCACTGGGCTTCTATTCGATCATGTTCCTTGTTCCGAAGCGTACCGGAGGGTGGAGACCAATTCTCAATCTCAAACCGTTGAACAAATTTATTCTTTCTCCCAGATTTCAGATGGAGACGGTGGCAGCGGTAATGACAGGGCTGAGGAAAGGCATGTGGGCGGTGTCGATAGATCTGAAGGATGCATATTTTCATATTCCAATGTCAATTCCTTTTCAGAAGTACCTTCGATTTGCATTCCAAGACAATGTTTGGGAATTCAATGCGCTTCCCTTCGGCCTGACCACAGCTCCGAGGGTCTTCACCAAGGTGGTTCTCGCCATGACTTCTTTACTTCGCAGGAGAAACATAGCTGTTCACACTTACATAGACGACTGGCTGCTAAAGGCGGGGAATCCAGTCACTCTGCGCAGCAATCTACAGGTAGTCCTAGACTTATTAAAGAATCTAGGGTGGATTGTGAATCTAGAGAAATCAGAACTGACTCCATCCCAGGAGTTTGTTTATCTGGGAATCTTTTTCAATCTCAGGGACGGCGTAGCTTTTCCGGCGGAGAGCAGAGTCAAAAGCCTGATTGCAGTTTTGGAGTCGGTTTCTCTAGGAGCCTATCTGACGGCGCGCCAATTTCTCAGAATACTGGGTTTACTAGTATCTCTGGAGAAGGTGGTTCCATATGCGGCACTCAGGCGCAGGCCGATTCAGATGTATCTAATGTCATTCGGGTCACAGAGAACAGATCCGTTATCTCTGAGAATACCAGTAAAAGAACCATTGATATTCCACCTTCAGTGGTGGTTGTCGGAACAGAATCTCCTGCGAGGTGTTCCTCTACAACCTCCTCAACCTCAGATGTCCATCTTCACGGATGCATCGTTGACAGGTTGGGGAGCGGTATTGGACAATCAGTCAGTGTCAGGGGAATGGGATCGGACCAATGCGCAGAAACATATCAATGTGCTCGAGCTATTGGCGGTGGTATTTGCACTGCAGAAGTTCGAGAGTCTAATTCAAGACAAAATTGTCCTAGTAAGGACAGACAACTCAACAGTGGTGTCTTATTTGAACCGCCAGGGCGGGATGAGATCACCGGAGTTGTGTATGATGGTTTGGAACCTTCTGCTGTGGTGCCAAGAGAGGAATATTATTCTTCTGGCAGCACACATTCCAGGAAGATTGAACATCCTAGCGGATGCTCTCAGTCGAAGGTCGGTTTGTCGTCCGATGGAATGGCAGCTCAACCAAGCGGTAGCGGAGGTTCTATTCAAACAATGGGGCAAGCCAAATGTCGACCTGTTTGCGATGAATCAAAACGCAAAGATGGTCACTTACGTGTCACCGATCCCGGACCCGCTAGCTCTAGCAGTAGACGCACTGGCGATAAGTTGGGAAGGAATGTACGTGTATGCGTATCCTCCAACAATTCTCATCCCGAAAGTTCTGGCAAAGATAAGAGAGGGGATGTGCCAAGTACTACTGATCGCCCCTTATTGGCCAGGCCGATCATGGTTTACGGATCTGCTGGACCTTCTGGTCTGCAATCCAATCCCTCTTCCAGACACAAGAGATTTAATCTCTCAGAACAAGGGTCTGTACCTTCACGACAGACCAGAAATGTTCAAATTAACTGCATGGATGTTGTCAAGCAGCGTGCAATTGAGGGTGGCTTTTCTGAGCAAGCAGCGAAGTTTGTTGCTTCAGCCAGAAGAGTTTCAACCACAAAGACATATAATTATAGAATCAACAAATTTGCACAGTGGTGTGAGAGAAGAGATATTGATCCCTTTTCTGCATCTGTTCAACACGTAGCAGATTTTATCTGTCATTTATACGAAGTTGACAAACTTGTACCTTCTACCCTAGCAGCATATAAGTCTGCATTAGCTTCAGTCATTCCCAGTCTCACGGTTGAAGGAGTCGAGAATGACACTTTGAATGAAGTTATCAAAGGAATGAGCAATCTGCGACCTAGACAGCCAATTCCTATCCCATCATGGAATCTATATCTTGTTCTACAGGTTTTAGGACAGGCTTCTTTTGAACCGATTAGATCTATTGAAGCAGCATCGGCGAGAAGGAGAAGCGAAATTCATGCGCTTTCTGCCGAACAAGACCGTTTTGTCGTCACGGGTGAAGGTTTAAGACTACTTCCACGTCTTTGTTTCCTGGCAAAGAATCAGTCACTTAAATATCCAGGTCAGCCGATCAATTTGCCAAGTTTAACTAGACATGACCCAAACTCTTCTGTTTGGTGTCCTGTCAGATGTCTTAAAATGTATAAGAAACGTACAAATGAGTGGAGAGACGACCCGAAATCTCTGTGGTTATGTCTCCCCATTTACGTGCCTCGAAAGATACTATTTCTATTTGGATAGTTGACGCTATTAAGATGTCACACAAAATCGCTACAGGAAAGCAAATTGATCATGCAAATGCCCATCAGGTCCGAGCACTAGCAGCAGCATCGGCCCTTTATAAGGGTGTCTCATTAGAGGAGGTGATGTCTGTAGCACAATGGCAGGCCGAGTCGTCATTCACTGATTTCTACCTTCGCGACATCTCCAGCTCACTTAATCCGGTAGCCGTCGCCAATCAGTCGAACCTAAACTAAGCCACGTCCGACCACTACTTCGCACACATCACTAAAGTCTTCCGCCTACACTGAACAAACGCTATGCACATGACTGAGTACGACCGTGGATTGGGCCGAGCTCCTGTGATGATCAAGAAAAGATCAAGCACTCAAAATGGTGAGTGTTTACATTAATTAAGTGACTATAAATATGTTTACTTACAGTCGAAATACCAGACTGCTTAGGTAAATAGTCTGGTACAAGAGTATTCTTATCCTATCAACCAGACATTAGACTCATTCCAATTTGAAAATCTAGTCGATATACTGATATTTTTTTCAAAATTAGAAGTTGTAGTAGCTTCTTTGCACTCTACTGGACTGCCCTAGCTGAGGCTTGGGGCTGACACGGGTCTGGTGGGTGTTGCATCCCCAGTGACAGCCCTCTGAATTTTGTGCGGACAAAAGAGGGGGGGGAGCGCGGTCTAGACCATGGAAGTTTAGCACTCTATGAGTCAGATAGCAGAACCCAAGCGTATGCCATGGTTTTAGTCTCTTCACAACCTTCTCTGTTGGATGGTAGTTGAGTGCTGGTTCGAGCCTCACCTCCTCCCACCGGCATTTTCTGGCTGTCGAAATCCGGAGTTTATCATAATACTACATCTGGTAAGTATTATTCGAAGTAGAATCAAAAAAGCATCCGCTTTTGTTTCTACGAGAATTCTTAATACTTACCAGATGTACTATGGCCCTACCTCAGCCGCCCCGCTGAGGTGAGGCTGAGCTGCTTTCGCAGTTTGCCAAGGCGAACATAAGACGAATCTGACTGTGATTGGGAATTGACTCGGTACCTGCGGCTATGGTATTCCCGGACACAGTAGGGGCAGGACCAGGAGAGTGCGGAGTTTTAATTGTTTATTTTGAGCTAGACTAGATAATAGACATTATCATAATAGTACCTCTGGTAGGTATTAAGAATTCTCGTAGAAACAAAAGCGGATGCTTTTTTGATTCCTCTGTCACCTGTATGATGCCTACAGCTTTTGTGTTAGCGTGGTAAGTATCAATTGTCTCATGGAAAAAGAAATCTGTGATTCTGTATATTACATTTGTTAGCTGCCTATGTTAGCTAACCATATGTTGTTATGTCCACAGGTACTTTTCTTGTGGTTGTTGTCTTGCCGCCGGTCTCTCCCTTTTTATATTAGGGTTTTAATGTATTCAGAGCCTCAATGAAGATTAATGAATAATCTTCGCACTCTGCCCTCTGGTCCCCGATGTGGATTCGTGATGTCTGGCAGACAAATGGCAGAGCTTGTCCAGTGGATATCACTCTTGCGCATCAGCATTAGACTAAAAGGTTCAGATATAAGACAGATTGACAGGAAGGATATCAATTTATTTGAAAATTTCACTAATTTTACTGGTTAGCCTCCTTTCTGTTTTCTCTGATGGTCATATGTTGGTCTATCAAATCATTCAAAGAACTGTCAGTGCATAATCAGGTGGGGAGCTTTGTAAGGTATATTGTTATGCCATAGTAAATCATAAATTTGACTACGAGCAAAGGTCAGAATAACTTTTTAAGCACCATAGGGACTGGCTAAAGGCCTGCACACTTTTTAAATTGTATTGATATATTTATTTTTGAGTGAATGGCACATAATTTGGTATATTTTGACACACTTACACGTTATGGTGTTTCATTCATATTTTGCATAAATATGGATGCTTTTATTAAAAAGCTGGTTGTTTATATGACAAATGAATATCATATTATTTCATTTGTAGCTAATCATATTTCATGTTATTTTTTATTTTTCATTCATCCATAGATTATCTATCGTAATATGGGCAATTTACCGAAAGCACATCCACGTTATAAAAGCTTATATATTTGACACAAGTACCACAAATACCATCATTATGATATGTAGGACTAGAGTTAATGTTCTTTGTTCTTTTTTATGCTTCTGACTATCTCCATGGACATGATGGATGAAAACCAGAATTTGTCATATAGGATCAAGGTTGAGGGTGTGGTCTAGCCATAGCTCAAGACACTGAAATATCACCAAAAAATGTGTAGTCTCTGTAGTACCATGCTCAGCAACTAAGCGAAGCAGATAGATACAAATTCTTTCTAGTCATACATTTGTCTGGTCTCAATATACACCCAAAATTTATTCCACCTGTTATTACAATGACAGGGTGGGGGTGGGTGGGGGGGGCATCAAAATGGAAAATGTCATCTCCGTGGTGGCATGTAGTAGCTGTCATAGCTAATACCATATCACAACTCATTCTATAAAAATTTGGAATATTTGAGATTAAAAAACCTTTAAAAACTACTTCATAAATTAATGCATGCTTAATCACACAAATTCATCGCATTTCATTATTATTTTGAAATAAATAACGCCTGTACATTCTTCATGGATACATTTATTTCTGATTTGATGAATTATTTAGTTCTAGCCTACCAATTCCAGTTTCTTATGTGCTCTACAATGCTAATGGGCTCAATTTGTCAGTCATGTAAGAGAATGTATGGCATATTGACAGTAAAATTTAACTGTACAAATTAATTCAAACTAGGTGCTACTGAGACTACATATATTTAGACACGTTTGCCCTCGACACTCACTGAAGGGCCCATTTTAATAAAACTTCGATGTCATGCATGTAGATTTTCATAACATACTGAATAATTTGTCTTGTTTAGTATATGTAATATCTTCAAATCAGTAGATTTTCACTAAAACATGTCTTCTCTAGCCGCATTGTACATATTAAAAACACTGGAAACTAATCATAATTCTGTCAAATGTCCTTGTTTATTTACTGTATATTTGAAAAATGTGTTTCATCAGCTGCGATGGAGAGCAGTTTCGTCAGTCATGCCAGTTTAAACAAGACAACATTAATAAGATAAAGAGCCTATTCAAAAATGTTTTCTTTAAGCAAAGATGTAATAATGACATTTTGAGCCTAGTGGCCTCCGCCTACAGGTACATGATGACCGTCTTCTTGTTCAAAAGAGTTTTGATCCCATTGAACTGAAATGTTGGGCTCCGACAGGTTTGATTGGGAACTGAGTTTCATATGCGCTTTCTTGTCATGTGTTGTTAGCTCACCTGGCTGAAAGGCCAAGTGAGCTTATGCCATCGCGCCTGTCTGTCGTCTGTCTGTCCATCCATCCGTCAAATCGCGTCTTCTCCTTAACGGGTTGACCAATTTCTACCAAATTTGGCTGGAATGATCCTAAGCTGGTACCCTCCAGATGATTTTTTTCAGAATTTTGATTGATCAATTTTTTATGAAAAATTTACCGGAAATGGTCAAAATGCTACTCGTTAGCTGCTTGACATATTTCAACCAAATTTGGCTAGATGCATTCTATGGTGGTAGGCTCTAGGACATCTTTTCAGAATTTTGATTGATCAATTTTTTTGGGTGAAAATCTGAGATTTTATGAAAAATCTACCGGAAATGGTTAAAATGCTACTCCTTAGCTGCTTGACATGTTTCAACCAATTTTGGCTAGATACATTCTATGGTGGTAAGCTCTAGAAAATCTTTTCAGAATTTTGATTGATAAATCTTTTGGGTGAAAATCTGAGATTTTATGAAAAATCTACCGGAAATGGTCAAAATACTACTCCTCCTTAGCTGCTTGACATGTTTCAACCAAATTTGGCTAGATGCATTCTATGGTGGTAGGCTCTAGAACAGCTTTTCAGAATTTTGATTTATCAATTTTTTGGGTGTAAATCTGAGATATTATGAAAAACTTACCGGAAATTGTCAAATTGCTACGCCTCCTTAGCTGCTTGACATATTTAAAGCAAATTTCACTAGATGGATTCTATGGTGGTAGGCTCTAGAAATTATATTCAAAATTTTGATTGAGAAATCTTTGGGCGAAAATCTTAGATTTTATGATAAATTTACCAGAAATTGTCAATACGTTGCTTCTCCTTAGTCGCTTGACATATTTAAACCAAATTTGGCTAGAATGACCCATATCATGGTAGACTCTAGAAGATGTATTCAGAATTTTAATTGGTCATTTTTTTGAGTGGCCATCTTGGATTTTCCGGAAATGATCCATCATATCTATTTATATGCAAATGGTTCAAATGCTAATGATCCAGGTGAGCGCCACAGGCCCTTGGGCCTCTTGTTTTGAAAGCATTGAGTTGGAGAAGATACAATGTTCTCTGGTAGGTTGTTCTAGTAGTTGACTCCTCTTATGCAGACAATATGGCTGAAGAAACGCTTGCCTGTATCGCTGATGCTGTTAACCCTTTAACACTCATATCAGCCAAATACGGCTTCTGCAGTGGTCTTGAGAAATGTCCATTTTCAGACCAAAAGAAGACTATTTTTGAAATTTTACCACTGGAATGACGTTCCAGTGGTAAGTTTTCAAAAATAGTCTTCTTTTGGTCTGCAAATGGACATTTTCTGAGAAAATTGAAATTTTCTTTAATAAATTCGAGGGTTTCTGAACCTTGAAGCTACATGTATTGCCTCTTGTACACTCACTCTTATCTGATTGTGGTAGTTCTTCGCCGTTCAAGCTATACAGATCATCAGTGTACTTGTATGCTTCGATGATACTAGGCAATTTCAGTGTTCTGAGCCGGTCTTCATATGGTAGGTCTTTGAAGTCTGGTATGATCTTCGTGTCACATCATTGTGCAATAACATTCTTAATTATTTGTACATCTTTTTTATACAGTGGTCACCATACCACATTCCCGTATTCTACATGTGGTCTAAACAAGCTTTTGAACAGTAGGACAAAGTTGATGGCTTCATAAAGTCAAAAGATCTTATCATGCTGACTCTATGTAGTTTGTTAGCTTTGTTGGCTGTAATCTCAGAGTATTTGTCGAACCTCAAGGCATTATCAACATGCATACCCAGATTCTTTTCTCCAGAGTGTTTCTTCGAGGATTACAACTTGTTGTCCTTCCATGTTGTACTGAAGCTTGCTGTTCCATCTCGCCAGGTGCATAACTTTACATCTGGACGCGTTGAAACGTAGTTGCCCTACATCTGTCCAGTCATTTAGGTTGGTTACGTCTTTCAGTAATACATGTATCTTTGATAAAAGCTTAGTCTCTTCAGCGAACATTTTTATCATGCTGCTTACATGTACCAGTTCAGGCATGTCATTGATGAACATTTGTAGCAAATAAACAATGCAGGGCCGCGAACATAGCTGTGGGGCATCCCACTGAGGACTGGAGCCCATTTCGAAAAGGAGCCATTGACAACCAGCCTCTGTTTCGTGTTGGTTAGAGAGTCCTGAATCCAGCTGAACACGTCGCCATATCTACACCATAGCTGCTCTGTTTGCTCAGTAGTCGCTGGTGTAGCACTGTACCAAATGCTTTTGCAAAATCTAGATAAATAACCTCAACTCGATCTCCTGTGTCAATTCCTTCATTACAGTTAAGAAACCGTGCTAGCATGCATGCTCTCCCTTTTCTCTAGTCATGCTAGGCTGCATTAGTGTCAAATTTTGCTATCTAGGTGTTTTATTCAGTTGGCAGTCTTGAGTACAGTATGTAGATTCATATAGAAATATCTCAAAATCACTTCAATCAATAATAAAATTACCTTGCACCATCTACATGTGTAGATTCATCACACACTTTTCATGTAGTCTCCATAATATGTGTGGTGTGTTGCCTTTGACAAATATATTTTATACTAGTATGACAGCAGGGAATGTAATTTTGGTCGTGCATTGACACACATGCTTACATTGAATTATATGTGGCCAGTTAGTCCTTATTGCTGAAATGGGATTCATAATTACTGAATTGGAAGTTTGTTGATACTCTAACCTTGTACTATATTAACTGTAATTATGGGCATAAAATTAATGTAATGCATTAAACATGTATTTAGTGTAATGTTTTGCAGGAGTTGTTAGTGCTTGACATATTAATGCTACGGGAAAATGTTAGCACAATAAAAATTCATTATTGTAAGTATCATAGAATATGTAGTCTCAGTAATACTGGTAGCTTGAACACTTGAAAACTAAGGTCACATAAATTTACATCATATCCAGCCTTCAGCATGTATGAGATAGAGCATTGGAGGCACTGCGCTAACGTCACAAATTATTCAACATGATCAAACGCAAATTATTTTGCTATAGCTAAAGGAACAAGCCTGAAAGAGATCTGTATTGACTATCTATTCCATAATCTATTAAACGGATAGCTAGAATTGGCCCGGATTAGTTTGGCTTTAAGTAGATAGTAGGCAACAATGTGATATTTACTGCAACAATTTTCTGAATTTCAGTTAGATAATTATTCCCACTTTAAAGAAATGTCAGGGATATTGAAATCGCCTCCATCCATCTGTCTGTCCATCCGTCTGTCATGCTATCACATCCCAAATCATTTAGTGGAATTAAACCAAATCTGGTATGTGTGTTACTCATATGATTGTGTTGTAACAACATTTAAATTTGGCTCCACCCACATTGGGCGGGGCACGGATCAATAGGTCTAATTGATTATAGCGCATCTCCGAAACCGAGAGACAGAACTCACCAAAATTTTGTGTACGAGTTTCCCAAATGATTGCAGAGTGCAAGGGGACATTTACATTTGGCTCCGCCCCCAGGGGTAGGGTGTGTGAGGACGTCAACAGTTCAAAGCGGCGAACGTGGGGATTCGCGATAACGCGTTATTGACTGAGCAATCTAGTTTCTTTTAAATCCATTGATTGGAAAACCGTGAAACAGCGACAACTGCCGCAAACTGGAACAATGATTTAATGCTATGATGTTTATTATTTTGACATGTTTGATACTCGATCGCTAGGTGTTTCCTCCCTTAGCCATGTGAGCTCACCCCCTATCCCATATCTATAGGTGTGAAGCGAATATGAGCGAAACAGCCCAGGGCAAACAGGAAATGGTGCGAAATGACTCGGGTGCGAATGACAATCAGGGCAACTAATTTATTTGAACTATGGTGTGTCACACATATACGCTCATCTACCCTACCATACCCACCCCCACATCCCCCCACCCACCCCCAATAGTACTAGCAATCAAATGACGAGTATCAGGGATCAGTTTGTTACGGAAATGCAATTGTTCTGCATCCTTCTGTCTGTACATATGCATTATGGCTAGATCTATCTGCATGGGTTTATCTAGTCCATCTATGGGTGATTTGGTGGGTCCTTGTCAAATTTCTCTAACTGCCAGGAGTTGTGGGGTGGGACTGTGGCATCCACTATTACTATCAAGTCATCAACTATCAATTTGTTGTTGACATTCCATTGTTCTACGTCTGTACATGTATGTCTATCCATACATGTTTGTTTAGTCCATTTGTACAAATAGGCCATAGTCCATAGTTTCTCTAACAGAACCAGTCATTTCAATGTTAAATTTTTCAAAGTGTCTTGGCCTGCAAACAAACATTTGTTAATGAAAGATTTTAATTTTCTTTCTTTATTTTTTAAAGGGTTATATACCTTTTTGTGTACTTGGCTTGAAATTGAGATATATGTATTTCAGACATGTCAGAGAAGAAAGGGTTAAATTATGTTATTAACCCTTTAATAGCTAAATTTGATCATGAAAATATAAATATATGATTATTGAAAGTTCATTTTAAGGCCAAGAGAAGAGTATTTATGAAAATTTACTATTAGAATGGACTGGCTCGCTTATCGAGCCAGCCATTCCAGTGGTAAATTTTCATAAATAGTCTTCTCTAGGCCTGTAAATGGACATTTCTCAAGACAACTACAAAGGCCGGTTTTACCCGGCTTCACCATGAGAGGGTTATATTGTAATTATCCAGACCTGTATTTGAAGTCATTTTTGTTTTGTAGGTTGGCATGTATTTAACAACATCAGATGATTAACACGTTAAATGTGGTGGTGGAATCATGTATTTACACATTGGGCCATTCTGATGTGACTACTAGTAAACACCGGACAACCAAACAGTCACTAAAACATTTATGATCGTTCAACAGTTTAGAGCTGAATTGAATCATTATATGTTGTGATACCGGCATACCGCCAGAGTGATCACATAGAACTCTAAGTATTAACAATTACTGGAATACAAACACACGATCACCTTTAAATCAAGATGCCGTTTATGAAAGGTCACGCTCCAATTCGCCGGACATTGGAATATTTGAAGAGTGGACAGCTGATATTCCGTGATAATGTTCAGATTATGATGATCAATTATAACACAAAACACTTGCCAAGTCGTGGAGCCAAGTAAGTGTTTCTGCTGTACCATTTCATGGTCAACCTGGTCAAAACTGGCCTCTGCAGTAGTCTTGAGGAATGTCCATTTTCTCTTCAGATTTCTTCAAATGTCACTAGAGGAATGACCCTATGATCAAGCCTGTCATTCAAGTAATACATTTTCAAAAATACTCTTGAATTGCAAATCGGCATTCACTGATAAAATATATTGGGATTTTATTGAAAAATTTTGACTGTTTCAATGACAAGAGCAATACAATTTAGTTTTACCTATTTCCGATTTTTTAATTCTTGCTCGATTGTTTACATGATCACCAATTCTTGTGCTAAAATTTGAGCAAAATCGAATCAGCAGTTTTTGAATTTCTAAAAGGGATAGTATCGACGTATAAACAAATAGACATACATGTACTCAGTGCGATACCCACTTTTCTCCACTTGGTGAAGGTAATGGATAAATTCGAACTCTCACTCGAGTACACATATATGACGTCATACATTTCCTCATAAATTATGTCACATGTAGGCTGATGTCACAATCAAAATGTGTAATGGATGACATTTCATTGCTATGAACATTGAATAGTCCATCAAGTATATGAACTATGTCTTAATTGTCTTTGTTATTAAATAAGAATATTATATCTTGAGATTTGTGTACATGTGTAACTGTGCACATGAGGATCAGTGCACTCCTGGAGCTGGTTATTAGAAGCATGAATCATTTTATTGCATGTTTTGCTGTACTTGTATTTTTCAGACAGTTTGTCTTCTGGCATTTACCACATATTCAATATAAGAATCCAGCTGTGCAGATATTGACATTCAAAAACCTCACTCCATCACCTTTCTTTCAATTTATTCTAGGTAAGTCACAGGTAGACTAGTCTATTCTCAGTCAGGGTGAGGCCACACATTTTTAAAAAGTTTAGGTAGACAAAACACTTATCAGATATTCAGTAAAGATAATCTGTAGCTTATGTATGTATGAGCAGTATGCTTGGTTAACAAAATGGGCAATCCGACCAAAACTGGCCTTGAAATGGCTTTAAGGAATGTCTGTTTCCAGACCAAGCATGCCAAGGGAAGACTACATGTATCTTTGAAATGTTGCCACTGGAATGAGTGGCTTGATAACCTAGTCAGTCATTCCTGTGAGTAGTAAATTTTCAAAAATATTCTCTGTTGGTTCTGCAACTTGCACAATTTGCTGGAAAAGTCTTTAATGGCCATACCGGCCAAAACTGGCCTCTGCAGTAATCTTGAGGAATGTCCATCTACATGCCAAGAGAAGACTGTTTTTGAAAATTTATCACTGGAATGACTGGCTCATTAACCATTATTTTTTTTGGGACAAAACTTTACCATTAAAGGGTTAAATACATATCCATTGCCGTATGAATGTGATAATTATGCAAATATTTTTATGGTCAAGATTGGTCAAGAAAATTTAGATTTCTGCTAAGTGAAGCTCCATTAACAGGTCAATAGAAAGGTATTTTTGAAAATTTACTACTGGAATGACTTGCTCATTTATCACGCCAGTCATTCCAGTTGTAAATTAAAAGAAATATTCTCACTTAGCCTAAAAGTATATATTCCTCAACACCCATGCGGAGGCCGCTTTTGAATGGCTTGACCAGTAACGTGCTATGCTTTTCAAGACAAAACCGGCTTCTGTAGTGCTTTTAAAGCTGTTGTGAGGACTAGCCACCCGATTGCTCTAATTAACTTGACAACCATAATATATACACCTGTGCAAAAGTTAAGCACATGCGAGGGTATATTCATGTGCTATGAAGAAAGCAATAGCATAAACATTTATGTACCCATCCATCTTAGTGCAAGAGGTAATAATGCAACTAGAGGAATGCTGATTATGATGGTGGGGAAACACTGTATGTTTTTGTTTGAACTTGAAAACGAGGCCTGAATATGGTTACGTTGACACAACTGACAACTATTGCCCTACAGTTGACACACGTGGCTAGATTGTCATTAATGGTGTCTGAAAACGAAGTTTAACATCTGTGCACGAGTTTGAGACTGTCATTATTAATACCGGGTATATCCACCTTGTGCCTGGATGACGGCCTGGACACGACGTCTCATGCTGGTCACCAACCGACTGATACGCCATTGTGGTATTCGTTGCCATTCAAGATGGAGTGCGTCTGTTAATTCCTGTAGGTTCTGCACAGGAGGATCCCTCCTTCTCACCATGTTTCCCAGAATGTCCCAGATATGCTCAATAGGGTTCATGTCAGGGCTCCTTGCTGGCCATGGTAGGGTTTCGATGGCATTCTGGCGGAGGTATTCATGCACAGCTCTAGCACGATGTGGTCGGGCATTGTCATCCATGAATATAGGGTGGGTTCCAGGTGCATGATTTACAAAATGAGGGACCACAACTCTATCCAGTATGGAATCTTGATATCTTTGTCCATTTAGTGTTCCAGGTACAGTCAACAGATCCAGCTTACAATCAAATGAGATGCACCCCCATATCATAACGGAACCTCCACCAAATGGAACTTCTTCCATGATGTTACGTTGGTCGTATGCCGTGCGTCTGGACCTCCATACACGAGTTCGACCATCTGTGGCATGAAGCAGGAACCGACTTTCATCGGACCAGTGTACCCGTCTCCAGGATCTCATGTTCCAGTGTCTTCTTTCGTTGCACCACCTCAGACGCTCCTCTTTGTGGTGTGCAGTGAGGAGAGGACGTCTGACAGGTCTCCTAGCTTTCATGCCAGCAGCATACAGTCTCCTTTTGACGGTAGACATTGACACTCTATTGCGCGTTTTCCATTGCTGGCTGAGCACTCTGCTGTTGGTGAATGGAGATCTCCTAACAAGGCGTACTAGGGCTCGATCATCACGGGCAGTAGTCTTCTTCGGTCTTCCAGATCTAGGCCTGTCCTTCACCTCGTTAGTTTGCCCATGTTTTGCAATCAAACGACTGATTACAGTATGGTTAATGTTCAGCTGTCTGCCAATCTCTCTGCATGACATACCAGTGGTATGCATGCCTATGATTTGCCATTTCACACGATCACTTAACCTTCGTCTTGCCATAGCGGTTCACAATCAAGAGCTAATTCTCTCTGTACAAATAAACCACGGTCATGAACACAAAATTCCTAAGCTTGTCGCCTAAATCTGTATGTAATGTTCTACACCTCAAACTGGACTTTTACATAACTGAACACGTGTGCTGTTTCCCGACACGCACGGACATCAAGCGGCGTGAAGTCATGCATGCATGTGCATTTCGTACTTGGAATTATGTCAGCTAACGCGGGGACAAAAAGTATGGTAGCCTAGTTGTACCATCATGTTTCTACGTTCTATTGTTTTTGCTGGTGCTTAACTTTTGCACAGGTGTATATGTTCTCCTTTACTAAAAGAACAAAATGCTATTACAATTTTTTTAATCGGCTCAGCGAAAGCTGAGATAAGCACATAGCAACCATCTTGATAATCAAACGTTTTCATCTATCAAGCTAAAGTTGTGGCGTCACACCGGTAAGTGGCCATCAATTCCTGTCAGATCACTATTCGAAATAATACCACAGGAAGCATAGGTGCCTACTACTGCGTGTATTATGCACCTACGCACCTATTTTTTTACACCAGTGTTGAATGGTAATTCATTGTTCACACGTGGACACTCAAAGATTCGGTAATATCGCAAAAGTGGAGGGTATTTTGTCGATTAAAGGACAGACCTGTATGGTGACTAACATCATAATGCTAACATAGCCCAGTTGGTGGTGACAGTAACAGAAGGTTTCGTGTACGTGAATTAGACCTGAAATTACATTGGTTTGAGAATTGCAAAAGTAGGCTTGTGCAAAACTACCAGTGGATTAAGGTTTTCAGTCATCTCATGTGCTTTAGACATTATTCTATTAGAGCAATAGACAATATAGCCTACGGTGTGCATGTAGGCTACATGGGCAGATATGGGCGTAGTTCATGAATAGTATATACTATATGGTCGGTGCGAGGTTCAGGGATAGGCTATATCTAATCAAACACCACCACACACCTTTTAGAATACAATTATACGAATGCATATATAGCTTATTTATCTTTCTGGATTGATTATAGATTTTTTGCAGGCTGTAGACACATGTGACGTGTAGGATCATCAAACGCATAACCTTTTCAATGTTAGTAGCAGCATACTGTGGCATGTACAATCGCAATTTACCCTTGTATAGGCCTAGGAATAAATTTATGATTGCAATATAGCAATTAGGTGCTTAAAATTAACTAAAATGCCAATTAAATGTAAATCTATTAATAAAGCTATTCTATTTACAGATCGAGAACACACTGTCTGTTTACATTTTAGGTAGTGACAGCACAGCTTTCATTGCCGTCCGCATGAGTTGAAGGGTCACACACAAATGTTCACTATACTACAGTACAGCTTAGAAATAACTTAAAACATACTGTTTAATATTTTGAATATAATTGGATTCCAACCCAATTATGTTCAAAATATTCAATAGAATGTTTCTTACATCGTGTTCATATGCTACTAAGTAACATGTTTCTGTTATTGTTTTGGAAGCATGTAAATTTATTTATGAGCTGCACAGCCTGCACTGTACGTAAAGACGATACGCTCGCGATCTCTAAACATCTGGTTCACCTACTTATTTAAAATTTGTTTATTCACTAAAGTTTTGCTTTTTCACAACATTAAAATATTTATGTAGGCTACTTCCATCACACGCATGATGCCACCCCCATCCCACCCCCCTACTCACCCCACGCACTACTTTGTTGAATCTAACGTGTTAATCCATGTCTCTGTCTCTTACAAACACCGTGTTAAAATATATATAGTATCTAGGTAAACAATTACTGTCAAATCACGGTGACTCACTCCTGGAACTCACTTAAGACACATAATTTTACATTCATCATTTTCAGAAATGATTGTAACTACTCTGTAGCCTACATCTTCTTTCAGATATGAATAATTGCACTATTTGAGCAAAGTTATAGATTTCATTTACGCATGGAAACAATGACCAATGAATAATGTTTCACTACTTACATTATTCACGCCAATGAGGACATATTTAAATCGGAGAGCATCAAAACGGCATGTGCGCAAATTTATGTAGGCCTATCACATAGAGCCATCCTCAACCTCCTCATCACACTCACACCCATTCATCTTCGATATTTACCAATCCGGATGTTTTCAAGGATGGCTTTATTGGATCGCAATTAGGCCTACTACTGTTAGTCCCTAAAAATTATTTGTCCCATACATTGAAAAATGGCGATTGTGTTCATTATTTGTTGCCCAATGTTTACTGGTTGTAGCCTAGGCCTATTAATATGTGAATATAGCTGCCCATAAACCATTTATTATCCTAATAGATTTTCAAGAATTAAAATTTTTGATTTCTTGAAAAATTAGCTTCAACCTGAGATAAATTATGTTATGGTATGTGACGTCTATCCCGTTAAATGCACGTTTTAAAATATGTTACCTTTGTACTAAAGACAGAGAAATATTGACCCAGCTCACAGCACCGTTCCTGGTGTGACGTCATAGCGAGCGGTGACATGTTTTAGACCGAGGCATCAATTAATCTCATTGGGCTGTCTAACATATTTTCTCTCACTCCAAAGTGAGGTTATTGTATTTAAATAGTGCAATAGTCGGATCATAAAATTAATTGAAATTCATTATCGATCTCAAGTCGTCACAAGACCTTTAAGGAATGTCGATTTCCAGGCCAAGCGAATACTATTTTTGAAGATTTACCCCTGGAATGACTGGTTCGAAAATCAAGCCAAGTCAAAAATTTTAATTCTGACAGCATTTAGTTTCCGTTCGATAACTTTAGTTAGCTTGAATGGATTCATTTCAAATTTGAAATGTCAACCTTATGACAAGACCTCAGTGGGGATTGCATATGGACGAAATGTGTCCAGACCCACTGGAGTTATCCCCTTTATTTCTTGAAAAATCGTAAAATATGTGGTTTCCGCTCGATAACTTCAGTTAACTTAATGGTTTCATTTCAAATTTGGAATGTCAAATTCGTATACCAAGACCTCGGTGGGGATTGCATATCGGCGAAATGTGTCCAGTTTATATCAAAACTTACGTCACTACTCATTGTCAAAAATTGTATAATTGCCTTATCTCAACATTGTTTTTACTACATTACAACCTACCTCCTTGCATTACTATTGCACTTTCCTTCTCTGAAGGGAAGCGTAGTAGGATGAATTTTTTTACAGCCAATGTTTGCTGGGTATTGTGGTTACAGAGTGACTGAAGGCTCCTTCAGGTATCTCCATACTTTCTCTAATGATGAGATCCATAGTAATTCGCTTGAATGCTATATCTCAGAATGAGGCAAGAAGAGGGTTAATCCAATACCCAGTGCCATTTAAGCACAATGACAACCTCATTGGCTGATAGCTATCACATGACCTTGTTGATAGTAGCCAAGACTTCATTCCTTTTCCTACTTTGAAGCGGAAAGGTGTTTAAAAAATTTCAAAGCCATTAAAAGCTATATTTAACTTTTGGATTTGCTGTGGATAGGAAAGAAACGTTTAAGAATGTGGGACAAGCACAGAAAACCACCCAAGATAAGTGGTTGTATGTCTTGGTGACTTAGTAATGATTTGTAAGATCATTTCTAATTTTGTGGTAGGCGCGTTACCAGTTTTGGTTCTTGCGCCCAGAGTGTATATAGACTATGTTATGTCTACTATTTTGCTTCTATTACCAGTAGCATGTATAAGCTACTGAATTGACATGCTTGTTGTACTTGAGCATGAATCTGTGTGTCTCAATAAGAAAAGTCTAATAAGATTTATTAGAGATCGGTAGGGTCTCTGTCAATTAAATGTTGGTGTTAGCGCTGGCTAACCCTGAGTCGTTATCAGAGCTTTTCTCTATCAATTCTGTTATTAAACGATTCAGATTTGAGTAAGTCTCCGAAGAAGAAGGTCAAAGAAGAGAACCAGAATCATTCTATAAGATGTCCATCTGACAGTCGCCAAAGATCTCTGAACACGCTGGTCATGTGTGTTTGAAATGTACATCGTGTACCTTACAATCGGCTTGCTTGATATACAAGTCATGGTCTCAATCTGTCAGAATGTCTTTCTTTAAAGCTAATTTTCCAGAGATTTATAAATTTTGTGAGAATCCTTCTTCAAGAAAAATAAAGTCCAAACCCGAGGCCATGGCTGATTCAGCCATTTTTGAAAAGATAGTACAGTCTATGGAGTGTCTTCAGAAACGAGTACATATTATTGACTCGTCTATTGGCAGTGGAATTAACAGGATTATCTTGGAGCAGTCAGATACCAATGCTTAATCACTTGAATACCAGTCATTCCGTACCCAAACCAAACCGTACCGGTCAATCCGTACCTAGCCTATTGGAGAATCCGTACCCTACTTTTGGATATTCCATACCTTAAATTTGGATATTCCATACCTAACTAATTGGATATTCCGTACCATCGTAATGGTTAATCTGTACCCATGAAGTTGTAGGGTACGGATCAACCAATTATGCCTACGACTGTACGAAGCATGTATAGTATGGGTGTATGACGATAGCAGCCACCGTTGAACACAGCTTTCTAACTTAACTTCCTATTTCCAACTTATCGTTCCTAGTTTTTTCAGATGACTAAGAGACGGTGGCCTTTGCTAAAGATCGGACCCTGTTTCTGTAATTTAATTTCTGTAATCCGGATGTTTGAAATAAAAAAAATATACGTTTGAAACGTATGAATAAATTACATACAATCTGCTTGGCGGATTCATTTTTATATGCCGAAATGAGCAAAATTGACTGCCGTATGTTTGAATAAAAAATAATTTTGAATGTAAATTTGAATATAAAGCTTAAATTTAAGACATACAAATATTTGAATAAAAATTAAATAGACATACTACGGAAAATGTGACTCTACAATGTTTGGAAAGATCCATTAAAGAATTGAATCGATTTCGTCAGAAAGGATAGATTTGGAATGGCCGCGATTGTACTGTATGGAATTTAAAATGAGGAAAATAAATTCGAAAAACTGAAAGAGAATTTGAATCTTACAAGTTTGCATCTGTTTGGCTCGAAAGACTAATACTGACTGATAAGCAATCTAAGACCAGTGGACGTACAGCAAGCATATGTATGATGATGATGATGATGATGAGGCTGTTGATTTTTTTTAAGTATTAGCACCACCTACGTACTATATCTAAGGTGAACCACTTGAGATTTCTTGATGGTGGTTCTAAAAACATGTGAAATAGCACCTGGTGGTTCTAAAAGTAAATCCGTTTGTCTGAGGAGGACCACTTCAGTTAATGCAAGGCAGCGAGGACTTTCACTAAGAGATATGGTGCCGCGGTGATCAGTTGGCCTACATGGTTTCGACTTCCACAGTCATTTCGACCTATCAATGATAAGGGGCATTACTCCCGATAGGTTTAGTGGCAATAGAAATAAACTATCCAGATTTATCTCCCTTATTGGTGTTACATCAGGCGCGCGGGGCTTCTAATATATTATTTTGCAATGTTTTTTTCTTTCCATCCCGTCATGTAATAATATGTTTTTAGTTTCAAAATAACACCTGTTTACTTTCTTTCCATCCACATTTATTCATAGCAGTCTAGTTGAACAACACCTACGAGATTAATGGTAGTATAAATTATATATGAACAACTTATTATATAGGCATAGTTACAGCCGCTGCCACCACCACCAGCAGTGATGACTATATGTTTAGTCCTATGTAAATGTAACCATTTATCCACCCGACCACCTTCCACCCCATCACAGTGAAAAGAATATTAATTATTTTTCCAGTATGCACGGTTTAAAAGGTTAAAAGTGGACGTGTGTGCGCGAGCCATAGCTATAGGTATTATTGTAAGTTTTATAAAATTTTTGTGACAACAAAAATAAAAGGTTGATTATTAAATTAGAATTCTTTGATTCTCTTGAGTTATATATTCAGTAGTATTAAAAATAATTCCCAAATACATTTTCAAATGTTCTCAATGCTTATATTTTCATCTAGCCTGAAACAGCGTTTAAAAAATGGTACTTCCGGGAACAAAATTAATTTTTGCAGTGTGTTAGCTGCATGAAACATGATCTGCCTTTATATCAGTAATGATTTAAACATATTTTATTGTAACAATTGCACAATGGGATCGGACACAAGTTCTTACAACATAGATTTGCCCTCTCTTTACAGAATTATTATAAGCAGCCAATAATTGAGAACAACACGAGAGAGAGAGAGAGAGAGAGAAGAGAGAGAGAGAGAGAGAGAGAGAGAGAGAGAGAGAGAGAGAGAGAGAGAGAGAGAGAGAGAGAGAGAGAGAGAGAGAGAGAGAGAGAGAGAGAGAGAGAGAGAGAGAGAGAGAGAGAGAGAGAGAGAGAGAGAGAGAGAGAGAGAGAGAGAGAGAGAGAGAGAGAGAGAGAGAGAGAGAGAGAGAGAGAGAGAGAGAGAGAGAGAGAGAGAGAGAGAGAGAGAGAGAGAGAGAGAGAGAGAGAGAGAGAGAGAGAATGAGAATGAGAATGTATATATATATATATATATATATATATATATATATATATATATATACACACACACACAGATTAAAAAAGAATAGGAAAGAAGAGAACAGCTCCTTCAAACACTTTCATTGTTGGATAGCAGTTAGCCATTAATATAATAGATTAAACAATACGAATAATTGACTTAACAGACCATATTCATGGTTATTCCATACCATCGTCATTTACCCACTCCAATCCTTCCTCTCAACTCCCACCATGCTTTCACCAGGTCTTCTCTTCTCGTTTCTTACACGAAACAAAACGAAAGAGAAACGAGAAATGAGACCCAGTCACCTCCAACCCCGCCTACCCAACACATTCAAAAAGGCTCCACTCCTGTGTATTTAGGTAAATCTGAACTTTTAACCTCCTCATAACTTGGAACGAAAAGTTTGAGGAGATTAACGGTTTAGCGAGCCTTTATTGCATCCCCATCGTCCCCTCTCCTCTCGTCATCGTCGTCGTCTGCAGCATCGCATTATCGTGGATGGCCCGAAAAGCAATAGGAGAGTAATACATTAATTGTCAGTACGGGAAGAATTATATACACAGTAACGACAGCGGAAATAAAGCATTACAGCATATAGCACATCTATGCAGTCATTTCTATCCTAAAAATTTAACAGTAACGACAGCGGAAGCAAAAATTTAAAGTATATAGTATATCTATATATCAGTAATGCATTCACCTCTAACTTATTAGCTATTCCGTACCGACCCATTGTATATTCCGTACCGGGTACAGAATAGCCAATGGATGGGTACGGAATAGCCAATAGGTAGGGTACGGATTGTCCAAAATTAAGGTACGGATTAACCAATGTCAAGGTACGGAATGTCCAAAAATAGGTACGGAATAACGGGTACGGAATTGCTAGGGTACGGTTTGACTACATACCAATCACTTGACGTGGTTGAATGTGTAGCATTGGAACTGGCTGTTCCCAGGAAACGCCTGTTTTCAAAATTAAATAAATTACAACTGACAGATTTATATTGTTTCAGAGGTTCCACAAGAAATGGGAAGAATAAGAGTACCAAGACTCTGGTTTCGCCTCGTTCGTCGCCTGTTCATAAGCCAGTCACCGTTCCAGGATACATCAGATCATTCTTCGTCTATCAACATTCCACAGCCTGCGCCCATGCGCCCAGAGTTCGGTTTATCCTCTCTCGGGCCCAAGCGGGTTATAAGTCGGTCCTGTATCTCATCACCTATCACTACTACTCCCTTGCTGGCTGGTTCGAAGGATTTCCTGACCAGAGTGATCCAGATGATCTCACATACATTGACTTCTACCAAGCCAGTTTCATCATCTTATGTTGTAATTGCTGGCTCCGGCCACAGGTCTTTTCCCGGGTCCGGGTCCACACCTCTGGTCAGGCTCCCGGTTTTCCTGCCCTGGCTCCGGGCTGGGCGGGGCTGGTCATTCTGGATTGTCATTTCTCCGGTATGGCAGCCAGCCCCAGGTCTGGATGTTGGCCAGCTTTGGTTCCCGATCTTATGATATCTGTGGGCCCGGACCGGGACTTTTGTCCGGGTGCACACCTCTCTGGTCAGACCTATGGCTTCTTCGCTTTGGCTCCTTCTTAGGTCCGGGGCGGGGTCAGGCGTTTTGGCGTGTTAGATTCAATCTGATTTTTCAACTAATTTTGGCCAGTATCCTTGTGATTTCACTTTTTCCCCTGGTCCCGGGGCTCAGATGGGTTCCGGAGCCCGGTGCCTTGCAAAATTCCCCATCATCTTCCATCTTTTGCTGTAGAGTTCTGAGGTCCCAGCCCTGGGCCCGGCTTTGGCCCGGTGCCGGAACTGGTCCAAGTAGGGTCAGAATATAATTTCATTTAAATTTTTCCCGCTAATTTTGGCATTTTTCTCATGTTTCCCCTGGTTCTGAGCGGCTTAAGATTCAGGACGGGTTTTATTGGAAGTGCGCCCTGCTCCCTTTTGTGGACCCGGGTTCGGCTCATTTCTTTGGATCTCGGTTCGGGCCTACTATCATCTTTTTTGTTTCAAATATTAATTTCTCTTAGCTAGATAAGTTATTTGCTTTTTCGATGGAATCTTTTTTCACATTATTGCATATGTACATATCATTATCTTATCTAGCAATACTCTCTCATGCGATATTTTAGTGGTTCAGGCGTCTTTCTCCCCTTTTTCTGCGTGCCTTGCCTTCTCACAATTTAAGTTATAGTAATTTTTATTCGTTCTCAGTTTTTTCTTCCTGCACTCTTTCCTATCAGCTGTCAGATTACTGCGCAATTCTAATTAGCTATGTTTTGGTCATTTTTTTGTCCCAAGTTAGAGGCGCAGTTCTATTCGGGCCCTTCATCTTTTCGTATAGTACACCTCTCTTCTGTGTTGGCAGGTTGACATACTTTTATAACATTAGGAGAATTTACTTGTTATTCTCTCTTTATCGTGAATATTTTGTTCTTTTAAGGCTATTTTCCCCTATTTATCACCCTTTTGTTTTAAAATATTCATGTCCTAAAAGTCAGATTAGACTTGCACTCACGGTGTTTTGTGATTTTCTTTAATATAAGTTTCTTTTCCGAATTTTGCTGTTCTTTAGTATCTGTCAGTTTTTATCATCAGCACTCGTAGTTACGGCAGTCTATTCGCCCTAGTCTCATTTCGTATCGGTGAGATTATCGCCTTTTTCTCTACTATATAACCATTTTTCAAGGCTATTTTATTTTTTAGCTAAAACCTTTTATTTAGAGTCATGTTCTTTTCCACCATTGTGGGATTGGTGATTTTTTAGGCCAAAATCTATCCTTTTCATTCCCTTCTTATCTACCTCTGGTAGCTGTCAGATTGTCATCATCATTCCTGTCACTTTTTATATAGGTCTTTGACAATTCGCCCAGTATATATTTCATTCCCTTTTGGTTTACATGGAGTGTATCTTTTGGATATGATATAGATCTTAAACATAGATCACTATTATTTTAGCTAATTCTATCTGGCTATAGCTGGACTCTCTCCCCTCCCATAGGTTTACTGTGGGGTTTCTATTTGCCACTAAATCTGGTTAAAACACTTTAAATAAATTTATCTATTATGTTTCAATGTCTACAACTTTTAATAAGTAAGGCAATACTTCTATGGTTCTTTTTTCTTCATACGAAGAAGGTGGTGAAGATTAAATAGCAGAAATAAGTGCAAGTTACCTCTCTTGTTAGGGGGTAAGAATAAGGATATAGCTGTTATAACTAAGATACATCGCCTTTCATTCGATTCAAGAAACATTACTTCTAATAGTATAAATCGATGCTTGGATGTCTCTATCTGATCTCATTGTAACATCCTAAATTATTTAAACAGACTCATGAACAGTTTGGACTAATACTGAGATAACCCAAGAAATATCTTAACTATCAAACATCCTAACTATTATCAACCGAGCCCTAATTGGAAGATTGAGGCATTTTAGCCTTTATTCTTCATTTATATCTTTCTTTATTCAGATATTAGGTATCATACAAGTATATCTTCCGTTGGTAGGCTTCTTATCCCCTTTGTTATTAGGTCTTCTTGATTTATTTTTTATCTAGTCCTTTGGGATCCCATGTTACGCGGTTTATCAATTCTTATCCTCTCGGACAATTTCACAGTAGTCTTGTTCATCAATTAGTGGGGAGGGATCAGGTCGGTGTCTCTTTCCTAAGAGTCCTTGATAATGCTTCACTGATGCAGAGCCCGTGACATTTCATTTTTGTATTCAGGATCGATTTTGGGCTTTCCATATTTTGTCTTATTTGTTGCAAAGACTGCTTTTTTATACAATGATATCATATTATGGAAAGGTTCCTCTGGTGTGTGCATCTTGTGAGTTTGAGATTTTTCTAATATCCAAGTTTGTTCTGGTATTGGATTGCTTACAATCCTTTCCGTAGTTGGGTTTCTTCAATTTTGATCAGTGTATTGTTAATACTTTTTCTCATCGACATTACCCTCTCTGTGGGAGGATCCACCCTCTCTTTTTTCACTTATTCCTCATTGGATCACAGTTCCCTCATTACCAGTGAATCTTCAGGCATGGGATTCAGATTCCTCAGAACGCTGACTATTCATCTTTGCTTCCAATTTGATAATGGCTTGGTCCAGTCTTTAATTCTTTCTTTTCAGGTAGGCTTATGGACCTGTCTCTAGTCCTGAAAGACTTATTTCTAGTTCCTTTTCACCCTTCCTTTCAAAATTTCTCTTCGTATCACATCCCTTGATCAAGTATGGCAGTTCCACTTCCTAATTGTCAGCCTCGGTTTTTTCCCCCTTTCGTGTTCACCCGTATCTTTTTTCATGTCTTGTCTTAATTTTACCCCTTTTTCAGTTCAGGTCTACTTAGATGATTAACTCTTCAAGGGTTAATTCCCTATGTCTCTGTTCTCGGACGTCTCAATAGCTATCCGAATATGTCTTCTAGGCTGGATTGTCAACAGGGGAAATCTCGTCTATCTCCAAATCAGATATTCACTCACTTAGGGATCTCTTTCGATCTTTCCCAAAGGAAGCTTTTTTCATTTCTTACTATTGTTAAGGCCCTTGTATCTTCTATCCAGTGTTTTCAGTGTGGGCCAGTTCATTTCGACCAGGTCTTTCTTCATATTATAGCCCTGATGGTGTCGGTGGAAAAGGTGTTTTTTGGGCGTATTTCAGGAGATGGCCTTTCAGCTTTTCCTCGTGTTCCTTGGGATCTATTATCTGGACCCTCTAGTTCCTTGTTTCCTCATTATATTCCATCTTATGAGTCTAAGTTTTGGAAAGACATCCAGTCTCTACTACTAGGTGGTCCAATTCGTTCCCCTTTCCTCAGGTTATTTGTTTACACAAACTCATCACTGTGACGTTCCATCTCTTCAAGCCATCTTCTCGGACTCATCCCTGGAAGGATGGGGATCAGTCTGGGATTCCAGGAACATTTCAGGCACTTGGTCCCCTCTGGAAGCCTCTTACCACGTCAAACTTTTTGAGTTGCAGACTGTTTTTCCATGCCCTAGTCCCATGATATAAGCGGTTTATCAATTCTTATCCACTCGGACAACTTTACAGTAGTCTAGTTCATCAATCATCGGGGAGGGATCAGGTTGATGTCTCTTCCAAGAGTCCTTGATAATGCATCACTGGTGCAGAGCCTGCAACATTTCTCTCCGTGCAACCCATGTCCCAGGCAAGTTAAATTTTCTGGCCAACCAATTATCTCGTCCTTCCAGGATCCCAGAAACGGAATAGGAATTGGAAGAGGCTGTAGTCAAGTCAATTTTTCTTCAGTTCGGGCATCCTCACATAGATCTCTTGGCTACTCTCAAGAACTGAAAGATATCCATCTTCATATCTCCCTTTCTGGAAGAGATGGTCCTTTCAGTCGCCTCTCAAGCCCAATCTTGGGACATCATGTTTGTTTTTGCTTTTCCCCCATTGATTCTCATTCCTCTGGTCCTGAGAAAGATCCGGCTACATCTTTGTGTACTCCTGTTATTAGATCAGTTTTGGCCGACAAAGTCTTGATTTCCGGATCTCCTGGACATTCTTGTAGATCTCCCTTTTTGATTACCTGTTTCCAATAATCTCTTGTCCCAGAACAGAGGCAAGATTCTCCATCAGAACCCAGTAATCTTTCGCATTTCAGCCTGGAAGCAGTCGAGTTGCACACTCCTTCATCAATCTTTTCAGTCAGATCTCAAGAACTTTTGAAAATCTATCAGAGCTTCCACTCAAAACATTTATAAGGCTCGATATGAGTTTTTTAAGAAATGGTGTTCAGCCTGTTCTATCTTGCCGTCTGAGGCCTCTGTGATTCAGGTCACAGATTTTTTGGTTTACCTTTTTGATCAGTAAAAGCTCTCAGTTAGCACTGTCAGATCCTATTGGTTTGGTCTGAACTCTTTCGTCAAATGCCTTATTGACCCTTCGGTCCTAGTGCAAAATCATTTCATGATCTCATTAAAGGTATGGGTAATTGTCGTCCACCTTTAAGAAACTCCTTCCTTCTTCGAACCTTTCTCTTGTGCTACAGGTTCTTGCTGGGAAACATTTTGAACCCTTAGGTTCTGTTGGTTTAAATCCTCTCTCAAAGCAGTCCTTTTATTAGCAGTGGCATCAGCTAGCCGTCTCTCGGAAATTCAGGCCTTATCTGCTGAATTGGATAGATTTCAAATTACAGGTAATAGCATTATTCTCTATCCGAGGGCTGAATTTCTGTCCAAACTCAATCAGTTAAATTCTTGGGTAAACCCATTATAATGCATAAACTTTCTTCCTTATCGCCAGATGACTCTGTCTGGTGCCCTGTTAGGGTTCTTAATGTTTACAAACTTTCTACTGCCTCCAAACAATCCGACGATAGACATCTGTGGGTTACATTTGCAGAGGGCGTTGATCATCCTGCCTCTTTACTACTATTTCACGTTGGAGCGTTGATACCATCAAGATTTGCCATGAATTATCTTCCCGTAATATCTGTAATTTAATATCTTTCGCTACTTGTTATTACTAACTTCGTATTCATTCTTTCTATTTTTTACATCAATTTTGCTCAAAACTTGCTTCCCTCTGGGCTTTGTTCAATGTTGAAATCTGTATTTGAGCAATAGTAACACATGGAGGTAGGTTGTAATGTAGTAACAACGATCAGACGACCCGAAGGGTCTGGTCTTATGTTTTACTAATTACATATACCTACCTCATTGCATTATGGCCCATCTCAAGCCTCCCCTCTGTCAAATATTTTTTGAGGGGTTGGCGGGGTGTGTGTGTGCGGAGGGCTTGAAGCTTCATTTAAATGGTCTATCTTGTTAGAATAGTCATATTCAGGAAAGATATTCATTGTATTCTTCAGCCTTTAGGTTATACCCAGATATGTCAGAATTCAACATATTTGGGTATTTCTGAAAAATTTCCCGTCATAATGTAGACAAATTAGGTGAATTTTTAATTTCAGCTTTAGTCAGATATTCAGAGTCAAGTTGTGATAGGATCATCTGCTTCTTCATGGATCTGCCTCAAGCTGGATTATATGACTGGATTCTTCAAAGGAATGAAGTCTTGGCTACTATCAACACGGTCATGTGATAGCTATCAGCCAATGAGGTTGTCATTGTGCTTAATGACTTACTGAGTGGCACTGGGTATTGGATTAACCCTCTTCTTGCCTCATTCTGAGATATAGCATTCAAGCGAATTACTGTGGATCTCATCATTACAGAGAGTATGGAGATACCTGAAGGAGCCTTCAGTCACTCTGTAACCACAATACCCAGCAAACATTGGCTGTAAAAAATTCATCCTACTACACTTCCCGTCAAAGAAGGAAAGAGCAATAGTAATGCAAGGAAGTAGGTATATGTAATTAGTAAAACATAAGACCAGACCCCTCGGGTCGTCTGGTCGTTACACCTCTCACAATTACAAGTACATAATGCTACAATTACTGTCATAATTACTCTATATAAAGCTGAAATGAAAATGTGTGCACAAGTCAAAGACGAAGTCATGTGACTATAATGTTACATGATTATTACATTTTTTGATTCGTGTGACTACAGTTTATATCAAAACTTACGTCACTACTCATCGTCAAAAATTGTTTAATGTTAATTTGCCTAATTTAGAGATTAACTGTTCAACTGATTACTGATGAATAGGTAACTTCAATAACTGTTCCTTACTGTTCATAAACTTATCAACATAGTCATGAGGGGGCCGACGGATAAACATAATGATTATACCTAGCATATGAAGTTAGTAAAACTGGTTGTGGTGAGTCACGTGAACGAAAGCTTTTTGTCTTTTCCATGTGTGTATATAAGCACAAGTCAGGATCTGAACACTTGGGAAGTCACACCTCAAAACCTGATGTATCAGTATCAGTCTTAATGCCAAAGAAAGTTATAGTCAATGATCCGTCATCATGAAAATTTACATTGTCAACAGAAAACATGATCCTCCTGGATGTACCTGTTTTGGAATCATAATACACTGCTTTAGGAGCTAAATTAGATGGTCGCATCATAAATTACAAAGACAACAGAGTAATCACCTTTAGTCTTAAATCCTTTATAGTCATGGGTGTATTGGAACCCATTGTCTTAAATAACTTTTGAAAAGGCTCAATGGACATAGATTTTGCTTGTTTGGTAGGGTCAACTGTCCCTGATTTTATTAAACTGCCGACTAGTCTTCTAATGTTACCATCTTTCGTGGGTGATGGTATGTTACATAACCTTCATAATAACATGATATGGCTGCCAAAGTAGACTTTAGAACTGATGCTAGACTCTTCGAACAATCTGATACCGAGCACAAGAATTCTGCCACATCAGCAGATTTACATGAAGGCAACATTATACTGTTTTTAATACAAAAGTCACACATTTTTATACCCCGCCAAAAAATTTGGCGTGGTATTATGTAATGCCGCCGTCCGGGCGGGCGTGCGGGCATGCAGGCGGCAGAGTGGTTTCCAGATGATAACTCCGTTACCGTTTGTCGGATCGCATTGAAACTTCATAGGGTGGTTGGACTTGGTCTTGGGAAGAAACCTATTGAAATCCAAGATGGCCGCCAGCCACCGGTTGCCATCTTGAAAATCGGTTTCCGGATGATAATGCCGTTATCGTTTGGCGGATCGCATTGAAACTTCATAGGGTGGTTGGACTAGGTCTTGGGAAAAAACCTTTCGAAATTGACGATGATCCGAAATCCAAGATGGCCGAAATAAATGGTTAACGGAGATATCATCCAGAAACCAACTTTCAATATGGCAGCCCGTGGCAGGCGGCCATCTTGGATTTTGGATCAGTGTCGATTTCGATAAGTTTCTTCAGCAAACCTAGTCCAACCACTATGGAGTTTCAAAGCGATCCGATAAACGGTAACGGAGTTATCATCCGGAAACCAATTTTCAAGATGGCCACCGGTGGCTGGTTGCCATCTTGGATTTCAAAATTGACTATGATCCGAAATCCAAGATGGCCACCAGCCACGGGCTGCCATCTTGAAAGTTGGTTTCTGGATGATATCTCCGTTAACCATTTATCGGATCACTTCCTAGGGTCATTGGAATATGTCTGGTGAAGAAACCTATCAAAATTTATGATAATCCAATATGGCCACCAGTCAGTGGCAGCCATCTTGAAGATTGGTTTCTGGACGATATCTCCTTGACCGTTTAGCGGATCGTTTTGGCACTTAATTAGGATTACTGGTCTGAGGAAGAAATAAATATTTTCTGATAGGTGTCATTTATTAGTTTGTCATCATGGCGGGGTATTATGCGCCGTTTGAGGAGCTCTTGTTGTCAATTGTTTATCATATAATTTAAGGGTAGATTTAGCCCAGTTATATGTAGTTTGAACTCTTGCACGATCAGACCACCATAAGTTATGCAGTGGTTCTGCCAGACACGCGATAGGCATACAGATCCCATCTCCGATTTTTCAACGGCTTGGCATGTGGCCCACTTCGAAATCACAGTTGTGCTCGACATTGACAATTATACTGGATGATTCACCGGCATCTGAAGCAAGCAACCGAACCATGGCTAACCTGGCCAATATGGTACGATTATTGTAGCATCAGCTTGTTGTTCTTGTAGCACATTCAGAACTCGAGGAATGAGCAAAAAACGGAGCATTGACAAAATTGTTCTCCTGACCGTCTCGTTGCGCAAGAGCATCTACTGCTATCAATGGATCCCACCTGTAACTGTTGTATTTTGGGATCTGATATGTGGTAATTGAAGCGAATCTGTCTGTTGTGTGTGCACAAGTCAAAGACAATGTCATGTGACTATAATGTCAAATAATTTATGCATTTTTTATTCGTGTGACTACAGACACACCAGAGTTATCCCCCTTGATTTCTTGAAAAATCATGAAATATGTGGTTTCTGCTCGATAACTTCAGTTTGCTTTAATGAATTCATTTCAAATTTGGACTGTCAGCTCCTTATGGCAAGAACTCAGTGGGGATTGCATATTGGCGAAATGTTTCTAGATTGATCAGAGTTATGCCCCTTGATTTCTTGACAAATCGTGAAGTATTTGGTTTCCATTCTATAACCTCTGCTTTGAATGGATTCATTTCAAATTTGGAATGTCAACTCCTTATGACAAGAACTCGGTGGAGATTGAATATCTGTGAAATGTGTCCAGATCATTCAGAGTTATTCCCCTTGATTACTTGAAAAATCATAAAATATGTGGTTTCTGCTTGATAATTTCAGAAATTAGCTTTAATGGATTCTTTTCAAATTTAGAATGCCAGCTACTTAGGGTGGGGATTGCATATTGGCGAAATGTTTGTAGATCGATCGGGGTTGATTTCTTGAAAAATCGTAAAATATTTGGTTTCCATTCTATAACATCAGTTAGCTTGAATGGATTCATTTCAAATTTGGCATGGCAACTCCTTATGACAAGAACTCGGTGGAGATTGCATATCAGTGAAATGTGTCCAGATTCATCAGCGTTGTTCACCTTGATTAAAAATCATAAAATATTTGGTTTCCGTTTGATGACTTCAGTTAGCCTGGATGGATTCAATTCAAATTTTGGAAAATACATCCCCCTGCATGAGACCTTGACTGGGACTGCATTTGGCCGAAATCTGTCTGTAATCACCAGAGTAATCCCCCTTGATATCTTGAAAAAACGTACAATATTTGGATTTTAAAAATTGGGGTTGTACTAAAAGGCCCTGTGACCAGAACTGGTCTTTTATTTGATTTACTTTACCAGCTGGAGCCATTAAAGTGTTTTAAAGCATTCACCTGTATTCAGTGGAACCACATTTTCACATCAAGAGTATACTTACCTCCCTAATACTTTTGATATTGCTAAATATTGGCTTTCACTCAATAAAACACTCAGATTAAAAACAGTTAGGTGCCCCTACTGGGCAGGTAGTCAGAGGTAGTCCGGCGGATGCCAGCCCCACCACCGCGCATGCGCCGACTACTACTTCCTCTTTGCTAATTTATTGGCAACGAGAACACATGTGCTTGCAGTTATCTTCAAGTTTCACGCGTTTTAAGCCGTTTTCACGTCTGTTGTGTTCGAGTACTAGTGAAGAAAGATGTCTGAGAGGACAAATTCACCAGAGGAGGGAACTGGATCTCTTTATCAGGTGATTTCAATGACATTCTAGCGAGTTTTTTCCCCGGTGTAATGTGTTTCCGGGACTCGCGCTTACCGTGATTAGCGCCTGTTTGAGTTGGGTTTTTCCAACATGGTGCTTTATAAGACTAATTTCTCTTTGTGTTTATGTCCACAGGTATGGATTTGCATTATTAGTGGACATCTCAGCACAGGAGGGTTTGTTTTTCTCCACCACGGTTCCATTTCCTACTAATACTGTTAGGTTATCTAACCAAAAAATCTATGTTCAGTGAGTTGGAGGCTTTCTATAAAGGTCTTCTCACTTTGCCCTCTTGATCCAATTCCTTCCCCCAAGGTGGAGAATGGTGAAGAGGCGTAGTCTTGGTGGAGTGCTCCAGTGCATCACGGTGGATGGTTTGTCTATACAAGGTGTCAGGTATCTAATTAATGATATGAGGTAATGTGAATTATTTGAAAAAATAATGACTGATTTTTACCATTGTTATCATTCTGTATCTGATGATGTGTAGTTATGAATACAATTCGTCCTTGCATTTGGATGCTTGTTGCGGACCGATTAATTTCTGTTAAGGGATTGATGACGTCATAATCGGCCTTGCGCTTTATTAACATTTAAAGTTTTGTCCAACGCTGGTTTTCTTCTTGATTAGTGATCTTTATGATCCTGTCCCTCTCTTTAGTTTGGTTTTGAGTTTTCTAACCGTAACTAACTTGCTCATTGTCCTCGTCCTTTGTCCTGTTTCAGAGACCTGGTTGCCCGTCCTGTGGTCGATTTTTGAAGGACCGATTTGCTCCACATTTGTGTTTTAGCTGCAGTCCCTGTGGACTGTTGCTAAAATGCGATGTCTGTAAGCAGTGGGGGGGTGAGCTAATGGCTGACTTTTTATCATTACAGGCGAGGGAGAAGGTGATGGAAGAAGAGAGGAAGGCGAAGAAAGAGGGTGTTAAGAAGGGTAAGAGGAAGGCCTCATCCGCGGTGGATATGGAGGCCTTCCGGTCCGAAATGTTGGGAGAGATGCAGAGGACGATAAAGGATTTGGTCCCAGAGTTGCTTCGCAGCATGCTGCCTGGGCCAGGTCTTTTGTCGTCCTCAGCATCTGCTTCGGAGCAGGTGATCCCCGCCTCTGAATCCGAGTTCCATAGGTCCGGTCCGTTGTTCGAGGTGGATTCAGAGGTGGCCCCGTTGATGGGGGCGGTCCACGACCCTGGCAGCAGGCTTGGTGCCGCGCCGAGGGGCCGTGGACAACGGTTGTTGCTGGGACCCGCGGTCTGCTCATCAGACCCTGGGTATCCGCGCGCCGCGGGTGTCAAAACCTCCTATGACACCTTCCCTGGCCAGTCCGGGTTAGCTCTCTTTGCTGACCCGGAGCCTAACCTTTCTGGCCAGGAGGAAGAGGATTACCTGCTAGGGTCGCCGTCTGGGGACGTGGCCATGGAGTACGACGTCTGTGCACCCCTCGCGGGGAATACCGGCGACGTGTTCCATGGTTCTACTCACGCAGGAGTAGAATCCACGGTCCAGAGGGTGACCCTGGGCGGTGCTGATGGCCACGGTTACCGCATACCTCGGCTTGCCGAGAGTATCGCTGGTGCTGGCCAGGGCCGTGGTGGGGCGGTGTCTGCCCCGCGCTCTACCACGGCGCCTGCTCCTGGTCAAGCCAGGGAGTTTAGCATGCCTGCTCTTTCGGGCCCGCATGCTTTCCCTGGCTTGCCAGGGGTATCAGCATATCCGCCGTCTAGCACAACTGCGTGCGCTCAGGAGGAAGACGAAGGCCCTCGTCTAGTAGAGCGCTCGCAGTTAGCCACGGAGGAGGATTGGTCGGACGCTTGCCAGTGGCTGGTAAGCGTTCGGCCAGATCTGCCCGTGGAGCAGTCGGCAATCCAGCGTGACCATAGGCCGTGGTTAGCTGGTAGGCCGACTGCCACCGCTATGCCATCTCTGCCGCTGGCTGAGCATGTAGTGGACATGTTCGAGGCGGCAGAGACGTCCATTAAGACGAGTGGGCGTCTCGCGAAGGCCCCTCGCGAGGTGGCTAGGCGTTGCCGCATCGTGCCCCTGGATTACCAGCGGTACGGTGTGGTGCCTAAGCCTAGCGTAGATGATCGCGCGGCTTTGGGCGAAGATGCGCGGCCAGGCGCCCGTTCTGACACGGGTGTCCTGTGCTCGAACGCGTTGCGTTCGGCGAATACCGCGCTACGTGATGCGGAGGAGAGTGGGAGAGCTTCGATTGCTGCTCTGTCCCACGTCTCCCAGCTGTTACAGGGGGTGGTGACAGCATCCGCTTCACGTCAGCCAAGCCCGGTCACAGTCCAGAGAGCCATCCAGGATGGTATCAACCTGGCTCTGGACTGTTTGACGCGGGCGGTGACCAGGAGTGTCCGGGCGAGGCGCACGTTTGCCCTTGACAATCTGTGCCCGTCCCAGGACCTGTATAATAGGCTGCTGCGAACGCCTATGACAGGTCCTGGTCTCTTTGGAGGTGAGGGATGTAGGCACCTTCAGGAGACGGTGACTCTGGTCAACAACCAGAGGGCGCTGCGTGAGCAGTTTGAGGTGCTCCGGCGGGAGCGCGTTCGCGCAGCACCCCCTGCGTATCGTCCCCTGCAGGCTCGAGGTGGCGCTGGCCAGGTCAGAGGCCAGACACCATCGCACCGCCGGCCTAGGCCACGTGCGATTCGGCCAGCAGCGAGGGGGGCGCAGGCTCCCCAGGCGCAGCCAGCCAGGCAGCCACCCGCGCACCGTGGTGCGCGCGGTGCTGGGCGGGGCGCGCGGGGATCTGGTCGCGGTAATCGGGCCTGATGGGCCGGTTACCGTAGTGGGAACCACTCCGGTGTTTCAGGCCGAGAAGACAGTGCCACTCTCGCACTCCTTATGTCCACCTCTCTCCCTAGGTGGACCGGTGGGCGGCCGTTTGGCCGGCCACTTGCCAGAGTGGAAGCGGTTGACTCAGGACCGTTTAGTCTTGCGATGGCTTTCAGTCGGGTATCATCCCGATTGGATGACAGGCCCGCCATCGAGACTGTCTCTCGTGCCGATCTGGACTCCGATTCCGAGGGATCCAGATCAAAGGTTGTGTATAGAGGAGGAAATAAATTCCCTCATACAAAAGGAAGCCATTCAGCCGGCGCAGAGGTGCCCGGGCTTCTATTCAACCCTGTTCTTAGTAACGAAAAACACCGGAGGGTGGAGGCCGATTCTCAACCTCAAGCCATTGAACAAGTTCATAGAGACGCCCAGTTTCAAGATGGAGACTGTGCGCTCGGTGTTGGCGGGGTTAGAGCGAGGAATGTGGACAGCGTCAATAGATTTGAAGGATGCTTATTTCCACATTCCCATAGAGAGGAGTTTCCGTCGCTTCCTGAGATTTGCATTCCAGGGCAGACAGTGGGAATTCAGGGTATTACCCTTCGGAATTTCCACGGCTCCTCGGGTCTTCACCCGTGTGGTTCTCGCGATCACTGCATACCTCCGCAGGAGAAGCATAGCAGTCCACACGTACATAGACGACTGGCTATTGAAAGCGCACACCCGGGAATCGTTATCGGCCAATCTGGAGATTGTTTTGAAAACTCTCACGGACTTGGGCTGGATAGTCAATTTCCAAAAATCAGAGCTAACTCCATCCCAGAAGTTTGTTTACCTGGGCATGTTCTTCGATCTCGAGACGGGATATGTTTATCCCACTCAGGAGAGGGTTCAAAGACTCATCTCAGTAATACAGTCGGTGTGCGACAGTCGTCATGTCCTGGCACGGGTTTACTTGAGAATGCTGGGGTTGATGGTTTCATTGGAACCAGTCATTCCGCAGGCCGCCTTGCGCAGGCGCCCGATCCAGTTGTTTCTCATGACACAGTGGACCCAGAGTTCAGGTTCGCTGGACTCGAACGTGTCAGTGTTGGCGCCTCTGATTCACCACCTGCAATGGTGGTTGAATACAGAGAATCTCTTGCCGGGGGTTTTGCTAACCCCTCCCCACCCTCAGGTGACTGTGTATACAGATGCATCGATGGAGGGGTGGGGAGCTTGTCTGGAAGAGTCCACAATATCAGGGCTTTGGGATCTGGATCAGTCCAAGGAACATATCAATCTACTAGAGCTAAGAGCAGTAGTCCTGGGCCTGGAACATTTCTTACAGAAAGTTCAGGGCAAGATTGTTCTAATTCGTTCAGACAACTCAACAGTAGTGACTTACATAAACCGCCAGGGCGGAACGAAGTCGCCCAGTCTCTGTATGATGACATGGAAACTGCTTTGTTGGTGCCTAGATCATGCGATCACCTTGAAGGCAGTTCATATTCCGGGAAGGCTAAATCTGCTAGCAGACTCATTGAGCCGAAGGATGAGTGTTTTACCCACGGAATGGCAACTAAATCAATGTGTGGCGGATCGTCTGTTCGACCATTGGGGGAAACCCAACATCGATTTGTTCGCAACGAAGAAGAATGCGAAGATGACGACGTACGTCTCTCCGATTCCAGACCCAAGCGCTTTCGCAACAGATGCGTTAGCTATCAGCTGGGCGGGAATGTATGCATACGCATTCCCTCCAGCAATCCTGATTCCAAAGGTTCTTCAGAAAATCAGGCAGCAGGAGTGCCAAGTGCTTCTGATCGCCCCGGATTGGCCAAGCCGATCGTGGTATACGGATCTGCTGGACCTTCTGGTCTGCAATCCGGTTCCTCTGCCTCTGATGGACGACCTTATCTTCCAGGGCAAGGTCCTTCACGACAATCCGTCAATGTTCCGATTGACTGCGTGGATGTTGTCAAGGAATCTAGAATTAAGGAGGGCTTTTCTGAGCAAGCGGCCATATTTATGGCCAAAGCCAGGAGGGGGTCAACCTCCAGAGCATATAATTATAAAATCAACAGATTTGCAGAGTGGTGCTCAAAAAGATGTATTGATCCAATGGACTCATCTATTCAGGTAGTGGCTGATTTCCTCTGTCACCTATATGATGCCTATAGCCTCAAGCCTAACTCTATTGCTGGTTACAAATCAGCATTAATGACTGTTATTCCTTGCTTGGCTAATAGGGGGAGTGATGAAGTAAGTACATTAAATGTATTAATTAAAGGCATGGGCAATCTAAGACCAAGGAATCCACCACTGATTCCAGTCTGGAGTTTATCTCTGGTGCTTCAGGTACTAGGAGATAAGCCTTTTGAACCACTTAGTTCCATTTCTATGAAAATGTTAACGCTTAAAACTGTATTTTTAATTGCTGCGGCCTCGGCAAGGCGTAGGAGTGAGATTCACGCCTTATCAGCCGAGGATGACCGTTTTGTGGTTACAGGGGAAGGCCTTAAGCTTCTACCTAGGATTAATTTCTTGGCTAAGAATCAGTCATTGAAATATCCAGGTCAACCTATTTTTTTGCCATCTTTAACTAGATATGATCCTAATTCTAAAGTATGGTGCCCCGTACGGGCGCTGCTCCGGTACAAACAACGTACTTCGGAGTGGCGTACCGACCAGTCATCGTTATGGTTGTCATATATTGAACCCCATGGCAGGGCGTCTAAGGACACCATTTCCAGGTGGATTGTGGAATGTATTCAGTTTTGTCACAAATCCGCCACCGGGAGACAGGTTGATGTGGCCAAGGCTCACAGTGTCCGCGGTGTCGTGGCATCCACTGCCCTGTTTAGTGGGGTCCCTGTGGATGACATTATGGCCGTGGCTCAGTGGCACTGTGAGTCAAGTTTTACAGACCATTACCTCCGTGACACCTATAACCCTCTCGCCTTGTCGATTTTGAAACATTAATCGTTTTTACATTTTGTGAGGAGTGCTTCCGCATTGCTTATAGACTTCGCACTTTAGCGATGGTAACAACCACTTGTCGGGACTGCATCAGGCTTCTCTACTGGGATCATGATGACAGCTTCCAAGTTCAACAAGGTCAGTCTTGTTCATGTGTTGTTCATTGTTACTTGTATTGTCACGTTACCCATTATTATTAATATGGTGATGGTTTATGTGGGAGGTGGTTCATCATAGAGAGTATACGAAAATGGAGCCTTTTCGTCTCTGTCCTATAGTACTTGGCACTAGTACGTAGAGAGCGTATAGGACATTGAGGTCATCTAGTCTTCCTCCCAGGAAGGGGGGGGTGGGGTGAGCGCATATGACATTCGGTCATCTCTCATGCATCGGTTGTGTTATCCGATGATTTGTCAAATCCTGACTGTGTTCTCACACTTTTCAGACGTCATAAGTGCCTTAAACGCGTGAAAGCGTATAGGGAAGAGCTGGTCTTTTGACCTCGCCTCCCTCCCGCCAGATTCACTTTCGAATTCTGGCAATATCAAAAGTATTAGGGAGGTAAGTATACTCTTGATGTGAAATAAACGAAATCTAGGATTTCTTTTTTCACGAGAGAGTTGATACTTACCTCCCTAGATACGGACCCGGCCTCTCCACCCCACAGAGGCTCGGTCTTCAGGCTCTTGGTAGTTGCATGTGTTAGCCAATAAATTAGTCAGAGGAAGTAGTAGTCGGCGCATGCGCGGTGGTGGGGCTGGCATCCGCCGGACTACCTCTGACTACCTGCCCAGTAGGGGCACCTAACTGTTTTTAATCTGAGTGTTTTATTGAGTGAAAGCCAATATTTAGCAATATCAAAAGTATTAGGGAGGTAAGTATCAACTCTCTCGTGAAAAAAGAAATCCTAGATTTCGTTTATTCTGTTGAATTTTCATGTTGCATCGATTTATAATATTACAGTTCTGAATTATTATGATGTAATAACATGTAGTCTGATTGCATAACGCTTACCTGCCAAATGCCATGTCAAACCGATTTTGACTTCCCCTTTTTATGTTCAGGACTTCAGGTAATCTTTAGAAGAACAAACTATCTGTTCAGTCTGCTGAAATTTTCTGGCTTGCTAAGTCACATCTAGTCTTCAAATTAAGGCCATTATCATTCCAGAAAACGTTGAATAGGATGGCCTCTCTCCTCCCAGAAAGTTTTTAAAATCTGGATGCACTCACAAATCATCTTCTTCATTTCGATACCCTAAGCATGATAATTAAATATGGACCTGAGGCTAGATGTGAAATTATTGAGTTTTTACCCACTTTTCCATGAAAATCCTCTACACCAAATCACATTACTATATCTAGAGGAAAATTCCATGTATGTTACATGTACATGTAAAGCAGCAACACCAGTACACTGAGCTGTGGACCACAGTCTCATTACAATACACATTATCACACTGAGCTGTGAACCACAGTCTCATTACAATACACATTATCATACTGAGCTGTGGACCACAGTCTCATTACAATACACATTATCACACTGAGCTGTGGACCACAGTCTCATTACAATACACATTATCACACTGAGCTGTGGACCACAGTCTCATTACAATACACATTATCACACTGAGCTGTGGCCCACAGTCTCATTACAATACACATTATCACACTGAGCTGTGGACCACAGTTTCATTACAATACACATCATCACACTGAGCTGTGGACCACAGTCTCATTACAATACACATTATCACACTGAGCTGTGGACCACAGTCTCATTACAATACACATTATCACACTGAGCTGTGGACCACAGTCTCATTACAATACACATTATCACACTGAGCTGTGGACCACAGTCTCATTACAATACACATTATCACACTGAGCTGTGGACCACAGTCTCATTACAATACACATTATCACACTGAGCTGTGGACCACAGTCTCATTACAATACACATTATCACACTGAGCTGTGGACCACAGTCTCATTACAATACACATTATCACACTGAGCTGTGGACCACAGTCTCATTACAATACACATTATCACACGGAGCTGTGGACCACAGTCTCATTACAATACACATTATCACACAGAGCTGTGGACCACAGTCTCATTACAATACACATTATCACACGGAGTTGTGGACCACAGTCTCATTACAATACACATTATCACACGGAGCTGTGGACCACAGTCTCATTATAATACACATTATCACACGGAGCTGTGGACCACAGTCTCATTACAATACACATTATCACACGGAGCTGTGGACCACAGTCTCAGTACAATACACATTATCACACGGAGCTGTGGACCACAGTCTCATTACAATACACATTATCACACGGAGCTGTGGACCACAGTCTCATTACAATACACATTATCACACTGAGCTGTGGACCACAGTCTCATTACAATACACATTATCACACTGAGCTGTGGACCACAGTCTCATTACAATACACATTATCACACTGAGCTGTGGACCACAGTCTCATTACAATACACATTATCACACTGAGCTGTGGACCACAGTCTCATTACAATACACATTATCACACTGAGCTGTGGACCACAGTCTCATTACAATACACATTATCACACTGAGCTGTGGACCACAGTCTCATTACAATACACATTATCACACTGAGCTGTGGACCACAGTCTCATTACAATACACATTATCACACTGAGCAGTTATCTTATTTACATTTTGCGATCCATTTTTCTTGTTTCCAGATGATGGTCAGAAGGTGTTGGTTGACGTTGATGGCAAGGTTAATGAAGAAATCTATGAACATATACACAACATCTTCTGCAAGACGGCGTAAGTTTTGAGATTATTACCCTCGCACCTTAAGGGCATTCGAGTCTGTGTGTGTGTCCGGAGATGGTCTAAAAACTGCTTATCCGATTTGGACAAATTTTAACATAACATAGGTACTTGCGCACAAGAGGATTTCTAGACGTTGGGTGTGATCTAGATAAAAATCACCCAAAATCGGATCAGATCAAATTCTGGATCTGTGGATATCTTGGAAATGACATGTCTGATTTGGCTGAAATCTCAACCACGTGTGCGTGCAGGAGCGCGAATGTTTTCAGTTCGCCGAACATTTTGTTTGGTCACGCGGTGGGTTCGTTCGCTCATAGATATAGAAATTGTCCGGCGAACTGAAAATATTTGCGCTCCTGAACACCCCCAGATAAGGCGTGAATGTACACTAGGATTCCACGACCTTGGGTGTGATCAGAAAATCTGAAGGGCTCTAGAAAATCTAATATTTTGACCCAAAAAAATCGGACAGTGAGGGTTTGCAATCTCGGATTGCTCTTATTTCTAAGGCGCTTACGTTTTAAACAGGTTTGAAAAATCAGTGTGTTCACTGATAGTGACTTAAAAGCTTTTATGGATCAAGCCGGTAATTTAAACTGTCTATAATCTGGACGGAAAGGACATGGTATTTTTGAAAATTTACAATTGGAGTGACTGGCTGGATAGCTGAGCCAGCCATCATCAGATCCCTCAACTTTTAAAAACATATTGAGATGTGGGGAGGGGGCTAAGAGTGGTGTCCTAGCTAAGGTTGGGGTTCGTGGTCCTCCTCGGAAACATTATTAACATTATATGTGCTGGTGCTCTGGGATGCAAAAAACAGCAATTTCTCTCAAATATCTGGGCTCCAAGATGGCACTATGGAGATCATGTTTACCCAGCAACAGTTTTTTGTCAGGAAATCTGATGCTTGAATTATGAAATTCGCTGTTTTACAGTAAATATTGCATTCTAGGGATTATACTTGAATGAAAATGCCAGATACACGAGACTTGCATGTATTTGCATGAGAGAGTGAAAATGAAGCCAAATGCGTGAGTTTCACACTGCATGCGTGAGAGGTGAGAAGTCTGCATCATTTCACTGGTACATTTTCCAAAAAAGAGTTCTCTCGGTCCACAAATGGCAATTCATTAGCCCTTTAACACTCATATCATCCAAAACGGCTTCTGCAGTTGTCTTTGGAAATGTCCATTTGCAGACCAAGAGAAAACTATTCTTGGAAATTTATCACTGCTGTAGCATAAATGATTTTGTATGTCTCACTTAGACAGAATCTATGTGTGCATACTGGTCATTTGTGTCCATCAAACCTCGTGTGTGTGTGTGTGTGTGCGTATATATATATATATATATATATATATATATGTGTGTTTGTGTATGTGCGTGCGTGTGCGTCTGTGTGTCTATGCATGCATATGTGCGTATGTGTGTGTATGCGAGGGATCTGTTATTAGATACAAAAATGACGGAACTGATTTATGAAGCCTAAGTATTTAAAAACGCCGACCCAAGTATTTACATAGTTACCTATGCATACCTGCCAGTCTGCAAACTTCCGTCAAACCTCCTATGTGTGAGTGAGTGGATGGGTGGGTGGGTGGGTGGGTGGGTGGGTGGGTGGGTGGGTGGGTGGGTGAGGGAGGGAGGGAGGGAGGGAGGGAGGGAGGGAGGGAGCGAGCGGGCGGGCGGGCGGGTGTGTGAGTGAGTGAGTGAGTGTGTTATGCTTTTTTGTTTATTCCGAATGGGTGAATCGTTTTGAGTTCTTTGATCCAGTAATGTTCTCTGTTTAATCTTAGTTTTTTGTTATCTGTAAAAATTCTTTCAATTGGTCTTATCGTGATGTCTTTCATAGAATGTCTTGGATGGTTGAAATGCCATGAGATTCTCGTGTCTATTTGGTGTCGGATTGCATGGATATGTTGTGTGAGTCGTTTGTTGAGTGTTTGACTTGTTTCTCCTATGTATTGAGAGCTGCATTGTTTGCATTCTATGAGGTAAATAATGTTGGTGGTATTGCAGCTCATTTGTGTGTTGATTTTGTAGTCTTTACCAGTGACGTAACTAGTGAATTTGTCAGCAGTGTTCATGTATTGTTTGCATGTGATGCAATTGCTGTTGTTGCATTGTTGGAGTGTCCCTACTATGTCGTGAGTGTCATCTGGTGTCGGTACGATCTTATTGTTAGCATCTGGATTTTTTATTTTAATTAGGCTAGAGTGGACTAGGTGGTCTCTAATGCTTTTATTTTTCTTGAATGCTACTACTGGGTAGTTGGGAAAAATTGGTGCTAAGATTGGTGAAGACAAGATGTACTTTTCCCAGTAGGTCCGAATGGATTTGCCTATGTGTTCTAATGATGGGTGGTATTGTAGTATGCAAGCTGGCCTAGGCTGTTTTTGTGTGGGTTGTTTGTAAAGAATGTCTTCTGTCTGTGTGTTCTCAGTTTTTTCTATGATGGCTTTAATTTCTGTCTCTTTGTATCCCCGGTGGATGAATGCATCTGTGAGTTCCTGTGTGCGTTGTTTTAATCTAGTGGGATCTGTGATGATGATTTTGTATCTTAATGCTTGGCTGTAGATTATGGAATGTTTTGTGTTTTTAGGGTGGCTTGATTGTTTGTGAAGATACTGTTGTTTGTCTGTAGGTTTTCTGTATAAGTCCAATTTAAGCTTGTTATCTTCTTTGTATACCATTGTGTCCAAAAATGGGATTTTTTCTGTTGAATATTCCAAGTCAAATTTTATTGTGGGATGCTCTTTATTCATGTGTGCGTGAAATTCAAGTAGTTCGTTCTCACTGGTGTTCCAAATGAAAAATATGTCATCTATGTATCTAACTAAGTGAGATGGAGTGCTGCCCATCCATGTTGATAACATTCTGCTTACTATGGTGTACACGTAAATGTTAGCATATTTGACAGCAAACTTGGCTCCCATGGCTGTTCCATGTGTTTGTATGTAGTAGTCTTCATTGAATTGGAAGCTGTTTTTTGTAAGAATGTATCTCATTATTTGGGCCAATTCGTCTGGGTAGATGTGTGCAGGTGTGTGGTTATTGTTGTTTGTGTTTGTTTTTTCAAGTGTATGTCTGTAATGTTCTGTGACAATCTGTATGCCTTCTTCGTGTGGGATGTTTGTGTATAGTGATCTGACATCCATTGTGCATAGGATTGAGCCAGCATCCACTGTAGTGTTTTCTATATGTTGGATGAATGCAGTGGTGTCTTGTAGTAGATTTGGGATATCATTTTCCGTGTCTTTTAGTAGGTGGTCTGTGAATTCATTAATGCGTGACGTGGGGGCCATCGCAGTTGGATACAATCGGGCGTCCAGGTGGTGGTATTTTGCCTTTGTGTATCTTAGGGTTAATGTAGATGCGTGGAGTTCTGACTTTGAATTCGGTGAGATATCTGTGTGTCTGTCCTGTGATGGCTCCGGTGATTAGAAGTTCGTTAATGTATGCATCTATGGTGTCTTTATATTCTAAAGTGGGATTTTCACTGAGTTTGGTGTAGTATGCGATATCTGTAAGTTGTCTGTGTACTTCTGCAGTGTAGTCTGTTTTGTTGAGAATGACTATTGCGGAGCCTTTGTCTGCTGGTCTGATGACTATGTTTGTGTTATTAGCTAATGTGTTGAGGGCTGTTTTCTCATGGTGTGTGATGTTGGATCGTGGTGACTTGTCGGGTGGTTTGGTGATAAGCTTGGTGAGTGATGACCGGAGTTTGTTGATGGCATTGGATGTTGTGCTTGGTCTCCATTCTGAGGGTAGTTTGAATTTGGATGGTGCTGTGGGTTTTTCAAGGTTGTTGCTGTAAAAGTAGTATTTGCATTCTAACTTCCTGATGAATTGATCTATGCAATGTATTTGTGTGTCTGGTGATATGTGGTGTGGTGTGGGTACAATTGAAAGGCCTTTGTTTAGAATGGAATTTTCTGTTTTGGTAAGTTTGTGGTTGGACAGGTTAACGACAATATCTGGTGTTGTTTTTTGTTTGTTGATGATGCGTTGTTTTCTGCGTTTTTGTAGTTGTGTACCTGATGTTAAACGTCTAATTGGCCGATTATTTCTAAGAGTATTTTTTTCACATTTTCGTTTTTGGATTGTTTTATGGCTTCGGCATATGATTTGGTTTGTGGTGTGCTTGTACTTGTCTGTGATGTTGTTTGGATGGGTTGGGTTCTGGGTTGGTGTGTTGAGTGTGTGATAGGTTGTGTTCTGGGAAGGTACATCTGCTCTCTTGGTGGTGATGGATGTGCGTGGTGGATGGGAGGTGGTTGTCTTGAGTAGGGTATTATAAAGTGTCGGTTGTTTGTGTAGTGGCGGTTGGTTTGTGATGTTTGTTTTGGTCCAACTTGCCCTGGTTTGAAGGTGGTTTGTGGTGAATGTGGTTTGTTCTGTATGTGTGGTGCTCCCCCGTTTTTTGGCAGGGGAAGTGGGTTACTCCTCGGTTGTCTCTCTGTGTTGATCTGTGGTTGCTGTTTGGGCTGTGTAGGTCTAAACCATTGAGTTGTGGTTTGGTTGTTCTGTGGTGTTTGTGGTCTTGTGTATGTATGTGGGTTTTGCTTTGTGTGTTGTCTTTGTGCTGGTTGAGGTGTTGGCAACAGCGGTGGTCTGTGGCATCTCTCTGTTGGTGCGTGTTGTGCTGGGCGTGTTTGCTTCTGCGTGTGGTTTATTTGATGTTGTAGATCCATCAAAGGCGGGATTTTTGCCTTTCGCATGACTGGGTTTTGTGTGCTTTGTTTGTGTGTGTCATTGTGTGTCCTCTTTGTGTTTGTTTTGTGTGTCTTTATGCTGGTTGTGGCGAACTTAGCAGCTATCCTGTGTGCCTTAGCAACAGCTCTGTCCGCTTCGTATGTGTGTGAGTCTAACAGATTCCCTTCAATTATGTGTGCTTGCTGTTTGTGGTAGTGTAGTTTTTTGTAGTAATGTTCTAGGATTGCGTGTTGGATGCTGTTAGCCACGGCTTTTAACACACACACGCACGCACGCACGCGCGCGCACGCGCGCACGCACGCGCGCGCACGCACCTGTCCACTATGAATCCAGAGGATAACAGGCCACAGACCAGGAGCCAGACAGAGTTACACCCAAAGTCCACACCCACACCAATACAAACCACACAATCAGTCAACCCTACAGAAGAACACACAACTACAACGCACAACCCAACAGCAACCACCCCGCCATCACCACCACCACCACCACCACAACAATCGGCCACCTCTGCAGCCACTACTAACACCACCACATTAACAACAAAAGCACACACGGATGCAGAAACACAGACACGCCTACCACCAATCTTCAGCAAAGCCGATTTAGAGCACCCTGTCAACCAACAGCACGAAAACACATTTCAGCAACTATACAAATCCCTATACAAAACAGAACAACTGCAGCACCACATACAGAACATAGAACATGCCATCAAGAACAACACACATATCGTTAAGCCAGACATAGCACTAGCCATCGTAGACCCCAACACAGAAACCACTGCAGAGATCGACTCGATCTTAAAAGCCGCGGCTAACAGCATCCAACACGCAATCCTAGAACATTACTACAAAAAACTACACTACCACAAACAGCAAGCACACATAATTGAAGGGAATCTGTTAGACTCACACACATACGAAGCGGACAGAGCTGTTGCTAAGGCACACAGGATAGCTGCTAAGTTCGCCACAACCAGCATAAAGACACACAAAACAAACACAAACAGGACACACAATGACACACACAAACAAAGCACACAAAACCCAGTCATGCGAAAGGCAAACATCCTGCCTTTGATGGATCTACAACATCAAATAAACCACACGCAGAAGCAAGCACGCCCAGCACAACATGCACCAACAGAGAGACGCCACAGACCACCGCTGTTGCCAACACCTCAACCAGCACAAAGACAACACACAAAGCAAAACCCACATACATACACAAGACCACAAACACCACAGAACAACCAAACCACAACTCAATGGTTTAGACCTACACAGCCCAAACAGCAACCACAGATCAACACAGAGAGACAACCGAGGAGTAACCCACTTCCCCTGCCAAAAAACGGGGGAGCACCACACATACAGAACAAACCACATTCACCACAAACCACCTTCAAACCAGGGCAAGTTGGACCAAAACAAACATCACAAACCAACCGCCACTACACAAACAACCGACACTTTATAATACCCTACTCAAGACAACCACCTCCCATCCACCACGCACATCCATCACCACCAAGAGAGCAGATGTACCTTCCCAGAACACAACCTATCACACACTCAACACACCAACCCAGAACCCAACCCATCCAAACAACATCACAGACAAGTACAAGCACACCACAAACCAAATCATATGCCGAAGCCATAAAACAATCCAAAAACAAAAATGTGAAAAAAATACTCTTAGAAATAATCGGCTAATTAGACGTTTAACATCAGGTACACAACTACAAAAACGCAGAAAACAACGCATCATCAACAAACAAAAAACAACACCAGATATTGTCGTTAACCTGTCCAACCACAAACTTACCAAAACAGAAAATTCCATTCTAAACAAAGGCCTTTCATTTGTACCCACACCACACCTCACCAGACACACAAATACATTGCATAGATCAATTCATCAGGAAGTTAGAAAGCAAATACTACTTTTACAGCAACAACCTTGAAAAACCCACAGCAACATCCAAATTCAAACTACCCTCAGAATGGAGACCAAGCACAACACCCAATGCCATCAACAAACTCCGGTCATCACTCACCAAGCTTATCACCAAACCACCCGACAAGTCACCACGATCCAACATCACACACCATGAGAAAACAGCCCTCAACACATTAGCTAATAACACAAACATAGTCATCAGACCAGCAGACAAAGGCTCCGCAATAGTCATTCTCAACAAAACAGACTACATTGCAGAAGTACACATTTCACTTCAAGAGTATACTTACCTCCCTAATACTTTTGATATTGCTAAATATTGGCTTTCACTCAATAAACACTCAGATTTAAAACAGTTAGGTGCCCCTACTGGGCAGGGAGTCAGAGCGTAGTCTGGCGGATGCCAGCCCCACCACCGCGCATGCGCAGACTAGCACTTCCTCTTTGCTAGATTATTGGCAAAGAGATCACACATGTTTTTTTGTTCAATAGCTTTTTCGCTCTCTTAAACTGTTTAAGTGGTGTTTGTTTGGAGTGTTAGTCACTTTTTTGGATGGCGGATAGGAATACGTCGCCACAGGAGGACGGAGGACCTTTAAATCAGGTGACTTCTAGTAAAATTAGCGAGTTTTCTTCCCGGTGTATTGTGTTTCCGGGACTCGCGTTTACCGTGATAAGCGCCTTAGTTAGTTGGTTTAGGTCAACTCGGTGCTACCTAGGACTAATTTCTCTTTCTGTTTCTGTCCACAGGTCTGTATGACGCTAGGTTGTGACGTCACAGTACCAGAGAATTAGTATTCTCTCCACCATGGTTCCATTTCCTACTAACACTGTTAGGTTATCTAACCAAATGAAAAATTATGCCCAGTGAGTTGGAGGCCTGGTATAAAGGTCTTCTCACTTTGCCCTCTTGTTCCAATTCCTTCCCCATGAGGTGGAGAGAGTTAAGAGGCGTGCAGATGGTGGAGTTTCCGGTTCGTCACGTTGGATGGTTTGTCTATACAAAGTGTCAGGTATTTAGTGATAATGTGGTAATGTTAATTATTGTAAACAATCAAAGGGAGATAATTAACATTTTTGCCAGTCAAGAGTTATCTATATGTATCTGATGGTTGTGTAGTCAACTTATCCATTCAGCATACAATTCGTCTTTGCACTTGGATGTTTTGTTGGGATCGAATTTTTCCTGTCACGGGATTAATGACGTCATAATCAGCTGGCTATGTATTTAAGAATTCAAGCGCTAGGCTGGTTTTTGATGTATATTGATCTTTATGATCGTTTTCCTTCTCCTTGAGTTGGATTGAGTTTCTAAGCTTAACTAGTTGCTCATACTCCTTGTCCTTTGCCCTGTTTCAGGGACCGGGTTGCGCGTCCTGTGGACGTTTTATGCTTGTGAAGTTCTGGCCGCATCTGTGTTTTAGATGTAGCCCTTGTGGTCCATTGATTAATTGTGACATATGTAAGCACTGGGGGGGCGAATTAATGTCCGAATTCTTGTGCTGCTTACAGGCGACGGACAAGGTGGTAGTGGAGGAGAAGAAGATGAAGCGGAAACGAGAGGTTGTAAGTGAGAAGGGTAAGGGGAGGGTCTCGTCCGCGGTGGATATGGAGACCTTTCGGACCGAGATGTTGGGAGAGATGAGGAGGACAATAAAAGATTTGGTTCCAGGGTTGCTTCGTGGCATGCTTCCTGGACCAGATCCTTTATTGTCCTCTTCATCGGCTTCGGAGCAGGTAATCCCCGCCTCTGGATCGATTTTCCTTAGTCCGCTTCCGTTGTCCGACGATTCAGAGGTGGCCCCATTAGAGGGGGCGTTCCACGGCCCTGGCAGCAGGCTTATTGCCGCGCCGATAGGGAACATCGTCGTGTCGT